>MU223409.1:441241-479455 GCA_018584345.1 Thuja plicata | reverse complement strand
TAATAAATAAAATAAACTTATTTAATTCATTTAGAAATATAGGAATTAATTATTTAAACAATGAAATTGCTTTTTAATAATTAGGGGACTATAGCCATTTTAATTAAATTAAATACGCTAGGGGAATTGGGTTATTTGCAAGTGGGTAATTGATTTAGGGATTTATTTAATTCCTTTATAATTAAATACTATAGCCATGTTTGATTGGTCAAAATTGATTTGATTATATGGCTATAATAGTTAATATAAATCAGTGATAAAAATTGCCTACGACATTAAATTGATTAGAAAAAATTATGCCAAGCAGTAACAGGGTCGTTTGGACATAATCGAGGGTATGATCATACTTAGGGAAAATAGGGTCCATAGTTAGAACAGACCAAATTTAGGTGGTTACAGTATCCTTTTTAGGTATATCAAGTATCTTTCTCCATTCAGCCTCACTCTTCATTTATATCTCAATTAGATGTCCTTGAAGTACTTGGTAGGATCTTAACTTTGGTGAGAACCTTTTGGAGTGTTTCTTCATCATTTCTTCAATCTCCTCCAGTTAAGATTTGGGTGGCATGATAGAAACTAGGGCTCTTTCCCTAATTTGTTTCTCAGAATGTAATGCAAATGTCCATCTTGCCGACAATCAATTCATAAGTTCATTTAGCATCCTATCTTCCAATTGTATTGGAACATATTTGAATGCACACATCATTGTGATAATTGCCTCCTCTACCTTATTCTGGTCCTTGGTGTCTAGAGTTAACCAATTTTTAATCTTGCGATCATTTGTTGTACCTGATTTGATAATAGAAGCACATACCTCATCAATTGTAGAAGGTAGTGTGTTCTTAAAAAGCTTGTATAGATTGTTCATCCTTTTCGGTGTCCTCAATGTCTTCCCTAGTTCTGAGGAACTTTCTTCTTTTTGTTGGGCCCTTTTTCCCTATTTGAGGATTTCTTTTATAGGTCCTTACTTGACCTTTCTTTATCGGTGAAGGACTTGCATCTTTTGTTGTCTGAATCCTAGTCCTAGATGCAACAGTAGTCCTTGGTTTATTTATTGTTGGCGGAGGTGGTGTATCAGATTATGTGGATTCTGAGTCACTCTCCTTCTGAGTTTCACCGACGGGTGACTGACCCTCAGTTTCTTTAGTCTATTTTGTTTCCTCTTCATTCACCGACAAATTTTCCTTCAAAATCTTGACCATTTTATTTGTCTTTCTATCAATCTTTTTCACAACTAAGCCAGTTTTAATACTTTCTTTGGCTTCCTCATAAGTTCCAAACTTAGGTTGTGATTTATCCAATGGTTCATTGATTAATGCCTTAATAGCATTTGATGCTTGATCTCTGTTAACCTTATAGTCAAGTGGTGCCAGCCATGTTGTCCTCAGTCCAACTAGATTGATGTAGGTTTAGTCAGTGTCCATGACCATAAAACAAATGTCAGTCTTGAACTTTTCTACTAATTGCTCTGGAATCCTCATTCTCCTCTGCATTCTTTCTTTGAATCCAACAATGTATTCATCCATGACTGATTCAAAATTGTCTCTTAGTGATTTGATGAACACACTAATCTGTGTGGTCACTAGTCTAGTAGTGTCCCATTAGACATTTCCTATAGATGGGAAGGATTCTTGAAAATAGAAAAATATGCACATGATGAGTGAACCAAACTTACATGAGTTGGACTTTGCAGTCCTTATTGTCTTCATGTTCTCATCTAATTGCCTTGGCAGAAGTTCTGACAAATCCAACTACAGTCCCTTCTTGATAATTTTGTATGCTGTATCCACTGCCCCGGATGCAATACTTTTCATCTTGCTAGCCTAAAAGAACTTGTATCCTAATACACATGCTTGAAATTTCATTTCATCATCTTTTATGGTGGATACCTTTAATCCTCTTCCATCCCATGCTTCTCATGTATTCTTTTCAATGTCAGCTTTAGGAGGGTGCTTTAGCTCCTTTACCTTGTCGATTATGGGATAACCGATAACAGTGTGTATAACATCCTTGGTTATCATTTTTGGCTCATCCAACCATATTTTTCAGTCATGTATCCTACTGAGTACTAACCAAATCTATTAAGTTTTGAATTCCTTCGAGAATAGTAGGGCATGTGTGAGCCCTTTCACTTAAATATGCTTATGCTCTTCTTTGATTCCATCATCGTTGCAAAGCTTCTTGTAAGCTTTCTCAACTTCTAGGTCTCCTATTTCTACAATCTTGTAGTGTATATATGCTTGCATGTCTTCAACGAAACCCTAGCTAGTATACTGAAGAATGCACCAACGTTGTTGGGTTGTGAAGAAACCTCAGGACATATCTTGTAGTGAGGTTCTTCACAGGTGGTATTCTTGATTAGATTGACCTTATTCTTCTTATCATTCTTGATATTTGAGGTTCTTGAAGTTGATGCCATCATTTCAGAATTTAGGATTTTTTTCCTGTAAATGAAAACAAAGTTCTCGGTGATTGTTGTTACTTACTTCAACCTTTTGTCACTGTTGGGAATCCTTCTGAGTGCTATGAACCTAGTTGGATTCGCTCTGCAATATGATCACTTCATGCTCTGATTTCTCTCTACGTCTTCACTCAAGTCATGTGAATAATGAAACCCTTCTGTCATTTATATATAGACTTTGCCCTAAGTTTTGTCATAATTGCTCAACCACTTCTCGGTGTGTGAAGATGGAGTCATCGGGTGATACATAATTAACATTCTCGATGAGGACACGATGCTTCAAGGTAGCTATCAACTTGTTATGTTCACCTATGCATTTTGGTGTATGGCAAAGACAGCATGTCAACTTTCATGATTACCGATGGATCTTGGTTTACACTAGCGACTTTTGTTTTTATGTGTTAACCGACGATGCTCGGTAAGTATAGAAAAATTAGCTTTGTATTCACACCAATGATGTTCGATAAGCATTAATCGATGAGATTGAATTTACAGAATTGTAACAAGTAATACCATAGTACATCTTTAATCATGTTGATTTGGCAATTCATCAATGTATAATGAAACTGATGCAAAATATAAATGGGTATAATGTAGTTCCATACTTACTTGTTCTGCTTAGGTGGGGGTGGTGATTTCATCAAATCCATTGGATAAGGTGTCACCAATTGCATTGCTCTGTCCAGCTTCATCAGTGTTTGTAGCTTTCCTCCATATTTTGCTTCTCATCTTCCTTATGTCTTCAATGGTGCTTCCATTGGCAAAGTTGCTTGTCTCTGTCATTCGGTATCTACAATCCTTCTTTAGATGACCAATTTTATGACAATGTAGACATGCCATTCTGGGGTTAGTCCAGCTCCTAGACTTTCTCATCTATTGTCTTCTGCAGTTTGCAACTACGTGTCCAAATCTTTCACATGTTGTGCAGTTTGCCCATGTGTTGTAATCCCAAACATATGAGTTACCGACACTTTTCGGTTGATACATAGTTTCTTGATCTTTAGGCTTCCATGCTTGCTTTTTCTTCTTCCTGCATTCAAGATATGTGTGCCGATGCATTTTTCAAGTAGGACAATAATTGTCCATGTAGGTTTCCTTCTTTGGTTGTTTTACCTCAGATTTACATTCATATGCTTTATGTCCTTTCTTGTTACATTTATAAAAAAATTCTATGAATGAAGGTGTGGATTTAGGAATACCTTTTATTTTGCTCCTGCAAACATTTGATGTGTGGCTAGGTTTTCCATAGTGATTGCATGACTGCTTTCTTGGTCTTGGATTTGCATAGACATTCTTTAGATAAGCTTGGTTTGGTGATTCTTCATTTTCGGTATACCCTATTTTGATATTATTGTTGACTCTTCTTTGTCCATCTAGAAAATCATCCATCCTTTTGGTGCTTTCTTCAACTCTCTTGATCATGTCATTATATTGTTGCTGAATTCTCACTTCATGTTTCATATTTTTATTTTCTTCTCTTAGCTCACCGATAGCTTCTATTCTTTCAATGAGTTGTGTATTGATTATGTTTGCCTCCTGACTCATAAGAATAATCTAATTTGTGATCTCATGGTGATGTTATGTAAGTCTTTGTATTTTTGACTCTTTCTCTTGTAGCTTTTCAGTAATTTTCCTCATGTCATCAATAGCTAGTGTTCTTTCTTGCTCAGCTTGTCTAGCATTGTTCATGACATCAATCATTATTACCATCTGTGTCTCTTGACCAATTTACAAAGATTTCACTTGTCCAGCTAGATGTTGATTGATTTCATTCATACTTGTCATGCTTTCTTCTGATGTGTCTAATGCTTTTCTAGTTGTGGATCCTAAAGACTCAAATAGATCAGGTATCTCTTCCTCTTGGTAGTCTGTTTCATTACACCAATATGCCATAATCTTTCTCTCATCCAACAACTATCTCATCTTGATTCTAGCTTCTTTATACTGCTCATAGAAGATCTGAATTTCTAGCTTTTGATTCTCAATACTTTTTTCAAGCTTGTACTTCTCCATTGTATGATCTTTTCTCTTGAGTCTTTAAAATTTTCCAAATAAGAGATCTAGCTCTGATACCAATTGTTGAAAATAATGGGAAGTATGTACTGAGAGGGGAGGGGTGAATCATTATCTCTAAAACTTTTATCTCTTTTAACCTTAATCCATTTAGTAACTCATTGTATTACCATCCATCTGTTTTATTCTATCTTTGTGTAAGCTATATCAATTCATAAACTTAACAAACATGTAAACATTCATAGAAGCATTCATGAAATGTAATGACGCATAACACAAGATATGGTAACGCAGAAAACCCCTGTTATAAGGTAAAAATTATGGTCGGGATGGCACCCACAAAAACTTCACTATCTATAGATTGGAAGGGGTCGGTTAAGGCTTACAATTTGATCACTTTTGATGATCTACCCTATTAGGAGTATTATGTGGAGACTAGTTAAGGTCTACTCTGTTAAGAGCTTTAGCAAGACTGTTTAGTGTGCACTCAGTTAAGAGATTTACAAAGGATTGTTAAATCCACCTTTCTTGAAAGGATTTCTTCTATTTGCTACACTTGTTAGAATGTAGAAAAAAAGACTTAATGACATGAGGGTATGCAATCTTCAATTGCTGATTACAGATCCATTAAAATCACATCTACAAAGTATCACCTAATGTGATTGATTATTACCTTTGTTGCTCGGTAGCTTGATTCTTGGTTCTTGATAACCAATTTCATCTTTTGTTTCTCTGCTTCTTGAACTCTCAGATTGATCCATAAATGTGCTCCTTGGCTACTATCATCCTCACATCCATCTTGAAATAAATGATTACACATCTATTTATACAATAGATCGACCTAATTCAGTTTCACGTATTACAAAGATAACTCTATGATCGAAGGTTTACAACTTGACCTTGATCTCCTAGTATGCATGTTTTTAATCAGTTAGACTGATTAAAACAATTATAATTATCTTTCTTGTCCTTCAAGAAATGGTTTTAAATTAAATCAAAACTCTAAATATAAAACATAAATTTTTTTATCTTACGTGGAAGTCAGATCCACTTTTCTCAGGATATAACTAACTTTCGATGTCTGATGCTCGGGTTGTTCTTAAAGTCTTTCGGTTCCTCTTTGTCAGGTTCCTCTTTTTTTTCTTCTGTCAGTTTATAGTGTAAGCTACTTGTCGAGTTCCTCTGTATCATTTTTTGGGTTGCACTTTCGGTTTACACTGTAAAACTTGTGTCGTCGGGTTTCTCTTAAACTTAACACTTTCGGTCTGAACTGAAACCTATCTTTTGGTATAGTGTTACCGATGGTTCAAACAACTGTTTCTCTTTGCATACTAATGGAAAAACTAATGTCTTCACATTTTTTATTTGGTTCACAGTTCAAAGTTCATAGTTTGAAAAAATAGGATTACTTAATTTTCTTTGGGTGAAAAGTCGTCGAAAAGTGGTTGTACGGAGAAAGGGAATATTCCAAGCATTTCAAGATTTAAAATTCTATTTATGGAAATTAATCATTGGAAATTTTTCTCATTGCGTGAAAGTGACTTATAATTAATGAATTGTCAGATTTTCATCTAATCAACAATAATTTTGCGCGATAACATTAGTTGTCTCAAGCATGCAAAATCTGCAACAAATTTCTCCGACCTTTATTTATGTGCTTTTGAGTTCATTTCCAAATTAAGAAGTTGTTTAGTCTAATGCAGGCAGAAGATGATGAAGGTAATCATAGCTTCATTTTCATATTAACAAGCATTGAGGAAATCAACTGGTGAGTTCCAATTATTCTTAAGCTCATTATTTGAATTACAGAGTAAAGAATAGGTTGCCAGTTTCCATTTATACACGAATTGTTTTGCTTTTCTGGGTTTACTTCCGTTAAAATCATGGTTGTCTCAAGACCCACCTTTCCCAAATATGGGAAAACATCTTGCTTGGTCAGTTCAATTCCATAAATGGGTGCTACATCATTAATTTAAGTAGATATGGTAGAATTTATCGAAAGAGTCAAGATCCCTGAAGAAGGCTCCATGAATGATAAGATTGCTAACAGTGGGCTAATAGAAGAAGCAACTTTCCCTACTACAACACCTTGTCCCAAATTGGTGCTTGAGTGTATGAACAAATATGACTTGGTTGAGAGGTGCATTCGTACCTTTAATGGAGATATTATGGTCAAAATTAATAGAGACATTGTAATGGCCACAATGGGAATCCCTAGTAAAGAGTCATATGAGGATTGGTCAATAGGGAATGCTTATTCTTTCTTCTCAGAAAATAAGTCTGTGTATAGAAATTTTATTTCTCAACATTGGCTATTGAAGGTGCAGAAGGGAGGCTATCATTTACTGAGGCCCTTAACTAGAGAGAATTTGATCATGGAGGTTAGATACATTGTAATCTTACTTAAAAAAGTTAAAGGAAATGCTCATTCCTTCTATTGGGAAGACTGGATGTATTTCTTCATCCAAGTATTGTTGAGCGGGGACAAATTTCTAGATTGGGTGGAGATAATTGCAAAATAATTACATGATAGCCTAGCCCTTTTTGCAGGTATGAGGTTCTACATGTCTTCCTACCTTTTCTATTTTTTGGCATGTACAAGAGAATGACATGGACTGCCACACGAACCCTGGATTTAGGGGATGAAGATATATGAGTATCACCCAAATTTGCAACAAAGGAGAAATCCAAAAGAATTCATACGGGTAAATGATGTTTTTGCAGCAAGATTAGTTCATGAATTGCAAGAAAATGTGAAAAAAAGAATGTCTAACGAAGCAATGCAACTAATCAGTATTTATGGTAGCTACTTTATCCCATTTCCATGATTTACATATACCAGATTTGGAGGATTTGAAGGTGAACCTTTCAGGTTACCTAGGCACACCCTTAATACCCATGTTTTAATAGAAGTAGCTAGACAATTAGATCATGTAAGTAAGAGATTAAAAGGAAAGACAAATTATGAGATAGCATTTCCCATGGAATTGGGATTTTAAAGTTGCAAAAGTGTTTTTGATGCATTGAATTTAGAACTTGAATTCAAAGGACTGAACTTACAAACTTATCTGGCAAGGCTCCAATATGACAACAAAGGTTTTGTGATGTCTCACTTGGAAATTGGAGATGGTTTCTCCCATGAGCCACAATTGGAAGACTGTACTAATGAATTTTAAGTTAGGAGGAGATTATGGTCGAGGTTTACCTTGGGTAAGATTGTTTCTATGAGGTTGGCAATAAATATCGAAGGAGTTACTAAAGAGGAAGTAGAAGATGTGCTGGATTCATAGTTCACTGAGAAAATCCAAGGGTTATCCATCCCAGATATAGATTGGAATAAAAAAGAAGAAGATAATATTGAAATCATGACCTTCAATATAATTCAAAGGACATAAAACTGGTTGAGAAAGGAGAAATTGGAGAAAACATTTGTTAAAAAGCAAGTGACCTCTACTAATGCACATGTTGGCTCTACCCCAAAATCCCATGTTAATACTAGTAACCAATCAGTTACCTTTGATGTTGCAGGTTCAAGTAAATCTGGTAATAATTCACCTAAGAAGAAAGCTTCTCTTACAAAGCCTTCCCCTATTCATTTAACCCACTCTAGGAGTAAAAAGAAGAATAAAATGATTTCATAAAGTAAATAATTCATTGACTTGATCTTAGTGGAGGAGGTTCTCAGGAAAATGGAGAAGCAAACCAAAGAGACCACTTCTATAGAGCTGACTGAAATCGAGAAAAGAATATAGGAAAACATGGACACTACCGATGATATGATGCTGATGGATTTGAGCAATGTTAACACACCTCCATCAAAGGGTTCTATAAGTGCTCTGAAATGGTTAGAGGCTTCACTTAATAGAAAATGCAACACAGTTCCTGTATTTATACCCATTGAAGACATGGTGAGAAAATGCCTTGGCGAAACACCTAAAGGTAAAAAGCCAAAAATAGAAGCTATGCTAGAATCTTATGAAAGTACAAGGCACTAGATGAAGGAGATAACAAGGTCTACCACAGATAATAATATTGAATATGTCTCATCTCAAGATTTCAAAATAGAGAAAATTGACTTAGGTGTAACCTCGAAGGTAGTTGATGAAAAAACTTAGAATCCTCCACTAAAAATATTCTATCTTGCACTTGGAAGGATGAACATGATAAGAAGGAGATGAAGCAAGCTCTGCGACAGATGACAGAGTACATTAAATCTATTTATAACCAAGAGCCTAAACCCTTATTGCAAATACCCTTATCTTTCGACCCCAGGTCCCCTGCTAACCAAAAAAGGTTAGATCAGATTCAACAAAACAAAGTAGTAGATAAAATATTCAATGATTGGCTTAAATCCATGATGTAGGGAGGTTCATATTACATCACTTCTCTGAGTGGTATACACTAGAATGCCACCAGTGTCAATAATGAATTAGAAGCATAAATAGCTTACTAGTATAAAGAAAGAATCAAATGGATGGTTGTGGTTGTGCAGATGGGGATGTCCAAAAATTTGGCGTTATGAACTTTCTAGTTGAAAAACCAGTGCAAGGGATGGATGATAATATTTTATATGTTTCAAAGAAGAATATTGAATGGAGGAATTCAGTTATCAAGCAAGGAATTGAGGAAACGATGAAACTGTCAAAAGAGACGGTTGGCCTCGCAGACATAATACATAAAGATCTATAGTGTATTGATGTTCAGATCATGAAAGAGGGTGAACAGACTATTCGAGATGTAGGGGAGATGATCAAGTCCTTTAAATAGAAAATTCAAGAAGTAAGCTCGATAAAAATCCTTGACAACGGAGGACTTCTCCAGGGTAGCTAGGATTGAATCCATGTTAATTATCTATCTTGGTCACTTGGAAACTCGTGAGAAAAAGGAAGCACAATTTTGGAGAGACAAAGAAGTGTGGAAGCAGAGAATCAAACACGTCAGACTCCCTAACTACCAGTTCATTGTCAGTTTCTCAACAACACACTTAGAATGGAAAACCTAGCATGGAGCACCACTGGATTGGAAAAGTCTGCAAATTACTCATCCCTAGTTTTCTCTTGATCTTGGTTCCAGAACTTGAAGAAATGGGTACCTTCAATTAAAATATTTTTCTTACACCTAGCTCGAAGGTATAATTGGTTTCCAGATAATTTGAAGAAGGTTGAACCCCACTCTTTGCAAAACTACCATGCAACTCTCCATAGACTGGCAACATATATACAGTTGGGAAAAAACCAATATGAGAAGTAGATCTCATTAATATTATAGCCACCACTATTATGGTGACCTATGCCACATTGGGAAGGAAACACTTTTTTTGATCTCAACAAGGAGAAACCCCAATGGGAAAATTTGAAGAAAGATCAAGGGTTTTATTGGAGTCCAATTGCAAAGACTAAAGGGCATACCATAGTGGGAAGCTTCAGACTGCTAGCATGGAATGAGAATCAGAATCCTCTTGTTGAAGGATCATCAAGATATTAAGTTGGGGGAGTGATGAACCCCATTTATATCTTTTTATTGAAGATTTTTATGTTGTCCTAAACTTTGTTTTACCTTTTCAAGTTCATGAACGTTGTGGTTTGATAACTGTTTTAAGTCATGTTAATGAACTATATTGCTATATCTTGTGTCATTTTTGATAAAAACTATGAATACTAAATGAATGCAACATAAGTATATTTTCATGGATAAATTATGGTTACTCTTGTGTTTTAAAAAATGATGAATGTGCTAGATCTGTGTGTACAAACCTCATTGATGCAACAATTTGAAAAAGTCCGATGGAAGTTGATAAGGAGTAATGTCATCACCAAGATGTGGTAGTTGTTTGAAAAAATTCAAGAACAATAATAGAGGAAGGAGTCAACAATGTTATGGGTACCAATCCAATTGTTGCATCTACATAAGATTCATTCAATTAGTTAAAAGAATATTTATCTTCTTAATTGCCTACCATATCTGATGGAGAGTGAATATATGAAAATTATGATGTGAAGTAATGATTGGAATAGAGTCCCGCTCTGTTTCACTTTCTTGTTCCCGATTTCACATTTTTAATAAAGCCCTCTTCCTAGTTGTAAGGAATTGAGAGGTTGGAGTAGTTAGTTAGTTACAATGTTTATTTTCTATAAATTCTCCCAACTTTCCTTAGAAGCTGGTTGGTCGAGATAATAATGCAATTTTGCACTTTACTATTAAAGACATTTTTTGAATAAACATAAAGTTCTGTTATTTTGTGTTATCAACATGCGTGGATAATGTTATCTTGGATATTTAGTCTTTGAAATTCTAGTTAGTTGTTAAGAAGACTCATCCAAGGGGGACGACTTGGTGAGGATTCTTCTTATTTTATTTCAATAGATTAGTCTTAGATGTTTGTACACTATTTCTTGTAGTTTAGTAGTTGATTGTCCCTGTAAAGACAAAAATAAAATTCTATGACTGTTCATTTAGTCAAGGTAGAACAGAGCAGTTGTCTTAGTTAATTGAGAAATTACTATTCCAACATATGTTTGATTGAGTTCATTCATAATAGATAATGGTTAAGTGATTTACTGTATTTCCTTTATGATATCTAGTTCAATATTCTAATTGTTTGAAGTTAGGATAGTATGACTTGGAAAGCTCTTAGTGCACATGCAATGCTATCCCATTTCAAGTCAAATGTCCTTGGGTTGACAAGTAAATGAGTTCTAATGGTGGAATTTGACAACTACCCTGTAAAGACAAAATGTCTCTGGGTTGAGGTGTTATGCCCAATTGTCTACCCATTGTTTGAAACAAATACTACCAACAATTTTGAAGTTATTATTCATGTGTGTGATAAGTGCTTGCAATGTTCATTTTTATGTATTAATAATTATTTTGAAATTATCCAATAAATTACGTTATGTTTTTTAAAACTAATATCACATCCATTAAAATCCAAACTTCATCATGAGGGGACTATATCTCCAAATTCAAAGGAGGATTACTATCCCAATATTGATTAGTTTGATTGCTGGTTCATTTGTAGCTATTCAATAGGTGACTAAGGATCATTTTTCTAGACAATTTGTATTATCAAATTTGTTTACCAACATGTATGCATGACAACATGGAAAATATGATCAACTTGATATAACAACAACTATTGTAAATACAAGTTGATCTAACCCTAATCTTGACTCTTACCTTAACCCTAATTTTGATCATAACCCCAATTTTAATTCTAATTTTAATCATATCCTTAATTTTAAATCTAACCATATTCTTAATTTTGATCCTAAATTTTAATTCTAATCCTAATCCTATAATTACATATCATTTAAATGCTAACCATAACTATAAAAATACATATTATTCTAATTTTTAATAAAATAAAATATAAATAAAAGATTATAATTTTAGAAAATTTAAAAAGAAATGAAATATAATTTATATAAATAAAAAGTAACATAAAGAAATGAAAAATAATTCATATAAAATAGAAACTAACATAAATATCTTGAATATATTTAATTAATAAAATATGTTTTAATTATTTCAATTTTAAAACTATTGTAGGATAGAAAAATAAAATAACTCTAAATAAATAAAATAACTTTACAACTTTTTAATAGATATATATTTATATTAATTAGATATATATATTATTAGACTAATTAAAATTCTAAATACAAACTCCGAGCCGCTATTAAATCCTTCTTCCCTGTTGCCTCTCTTCACAAGATGGAGGGGTGAACGGAAAATTTATTAACAAATGGTAAATTCATTAAATGCTCCATCAACTGGTTTGACCCAATTGAATTGCATTTCCTATTCAAATGTATTATTATTATTATTTTAATGAAGTTAAAATTCGAAACTTAGTTGAATTGCATAGGTATCCTATTCAAAGATCCACACAGACATGCTGGGCGGTAGCTTCGTTGTCTCAATCCTTGTGCATGCTGTGCCAAGTCAAATTTGCAAACATTCGATTATTTGAATATACGGAAGGAAAAGAAAACATTTGCCCGCATTCTCAGTTTTGTTGGCTTTAAATTTCCACTACAACCCCGCCGACATAAAATTATTGGGATTGTTTCATCTGAGTGAAGGGACGAGACATTTCATTGATCTAAGCAGGACTGATGGCTTCGAAAATTCACCTAATCTCCATAGGCAAGTACCCAGTTATTTATTTATCTAGTTTCTTAATTTTATGTTGAGAATCTGAATCGTCTTTAGCATCAGCCTATCTGTGGAAAAAAATGGTGTATGACATAATAAAAGTATCCAATAGCTCATGTCTGTCTGGCTCGATTGCAGTGTGGTTTGTAATTGCACGGAAAATGTCTCAAATGTTTAAATGCATCATTGGCATTGAGCAGATATATTTCAAATTGTCCATAATTGCCTGGAACATGGTCCCGAATGTTATTTTGGGTTTTACTTTTAGCAGAATGAAGCGAATGAATAACTTTTGTTTTTGAAGGTTCTTGTAATAGGTCAGAGGCAATTTAGCATAATTTTAGAGTCCTTGAAACTTATATTAAAATGGATCCAAATTGTCATATATATCAATGGCAAGTTACAAGAATTTAAAGGTAGATCCAGTTGTTATCGATCTTTTGCGTTGAAAGAGAGACCCAAAGCTTGAAACAGTTGGAAACCCAACTTAGTAGCTTATAGCCTTCTCTATCGGGAAGGATCAAGTAATTATTGAATATTGTATCAAAAAATGAAATGAAATTTTCATACAAAGCAATTTGTTGCCAAATTCTGCTTGAAAGAAGACCTAAAGCATTAAATAGCAGGAAAGCCAATTTAGCAGAATCAAATGAGTAAGCGGAGTTATCAAATTGGTCTTAGCTATGAGTTGATATGGACCGTGTTATAATTGATTTTTGTATGAAATACGGCCTTCATATATATTGAAGTCAGGGTAGAGGAATAATCAGAATAGACATATATTTGTATGAAAAGAAAACCCACAAATTAAAGCACCTGGAAAGCAATTTAACAGCAGGATAGGTTTACGAAGCTGGTTTAGCAGTTAGAAGTCCTTGGGCAATTGACTTGTAACTCTTCAAACATGCTTTCACACAATTTTTATTCAGAAACACTTTGCAAGAGTTTATGGACTGTGGAAGCTTAAAATCTTTTTATTTTTTATTTTTTTATTTTTATTTTTTATATCATTAAAGCCAAATCAGAGAATGATGAGCATAGGCCTGTTAATGTTTATGGTAGCTTCGAGAGACCTCCTTCATACCGTAACCGTCATCGCATGCTGAGGTGCCTGATGTCAGTTGTATTATTCTATTCTCCGCTGTATATGGATGACTTGGCATCGTATTTGGAAGGCTTCGTCTGTCTCAGCACATTTATTGTATCCCTTTGCATCGTGTGTAATTATTGTTTTGCTGGTAGTATTATGTTGGCGGTTTATTTTCTGAAGCTGTCGGTTCTCTTGTTCACATTGATGGTTCTCATTATGGAGGCATCGTTCCATATTTTGTGGATGTGTATATTCTGTAACGTCTCTCGATTGATAATTTGATGAGACTCTTCATCTTGGTAACAAAGATTAGTATTTTGCAGCTCTGAGAATATAGGTGTCGTATTCTATCATCTGTGATTGTAATTTCAACTCTATGAAGTTCTGTGCTATCATCGCACTTAGTATGGAAGTGCTGATTATTATATACTTTTTGTATTGTAATAATGGTGTTGATCTGTGTATGATCATTGAGCTGTCTTTGTGAACTTGGTGAGAGTTTTGATGAAAGGAAGTCAGGCTTACTGATTGATTGTTTTGAGGACTTCAATCATAAGCAAGAAGAATCTTTGTATTTGGTTTGAGAACTAAATAAAAGTTTTTTTTGGGGTGTGGCTGGGTTTTTCCCTCGAGTAGGAGGGTTTTCCCAGGGTCAATAATTGTGTCATCTCTTCATATGCTCTTTTGGTTTTCTGTTATTACATTTATATTATTTTGGTTCGAAAACATTAACATGGTATCAGAGCGGGTCTAAAGAAAAGATCCAGAACCAGAACCCTTAAGCCTTGAGATATTCTATTTGTGGTGAATATTCTTGGACCATTACAAGTTATGGACAAGGTCTTCTTGGTTCAGTTATAATCATTCAAGATTGAGGATTGTTCATGTTTACGAGAGATCCTTCTTGAGGAAGATCAGACAACAAAGAGATAAGTATTTTATGATTATACCTTTGAATATTAATCATGAATTTTATGTAGTTAATTTTAATTCATGTTATAACATTGCGAATAGTGTATGATTTGTATATTCCTCTTCACGAATAGTTTGATTTGTATAAAAATGCTTCTAGGACGGATCAAGAAGCAACAAAATGATGAGAAATTACATGCAAAGTCATGTAGGCTGTAGAAATGAACATGGGGACATTGCTTTTGCAGCTGGGACTAAATTGGTGGCACATAACTTCGTTAAAGAGGAAGAACCTATTTAGATGTTATTGCGTTTAGTTTTTTCGAAGAGGAAGAAATGACATTCAGAGGGAGACTATTCAGCTGTTGAAATCAGATTCAGAGGGAGCTTGTGTGGTAGAGGGAGAATGCCAAGTCCTTTGCAGAGGATCAACAAGCTCGTGTAGCAGTGTGACTTCTATTATGTTAATCAAAGCTATGAGAATGCTGCCCCTGTTCAGAGGGAGTCTCGGCTGATCTATTATGTGGTTTAATGAGTTCTTCTCCGTGAGGGAGAAGTTTGAGGTGCAATCCCTTGTTAACGAGTTCTTCTCTGCGAGAGAAGTTCGAGGTGCAATCCCTTGTTAACGAGTTCTTCTCTGCGAGAGGAGTTCGAGGTGAAATCCCTTGTTAAGGAGTTCTTCTCTGTGAGAGAAGTTCGAGGTGAAAGCCCTTGTTCCACCCTCCGGGAGTAGCTATGGTGGATCCAGCCTCTGGGAGTAGCCATGGTGGATGCCATGTGAGAGAATCCATGACTTGGTTTTCTGTTCTTTCACCCTTTGGGAGTAGCCATGGTGAATGTCATGCTGAGATGACAATATTATTTTGAGAAAATCTGTGATGAGATTTTGTTATTCACACTTTTTTTTTGGTTGCAGCTCCATTGTGCTTGTCAGGTTGAGACACACTACATCATATGAATGATCTCTCTCTTGCTAAGAGGGAGTGTTAATGATTATAATAGCTTCGAGAGAGCTCCTTCATACCGTAACCGTCATCGCATGTTGAGGTGCCCAACGTCAATGTATTATTCTATTCTTTGCTGGAAATTGTTAAAGTTTTGATCAGATTGTAGTATTATTTTAATTTTAATCTCAGATCTATGTATGATTCTTCAATGCTGATAAATCTGAGTGGTTTAATCTGATTATTGATTTCCTATAAATCAATATATGGGCTGATATAATATGATATTGATAAGTAGCAATGTCTGATATAATCTTACTCAATAAGATTAATATCAACTTGAATATGCTTTGATAACTTATATCAATCTGCTAGTATCAACCTTATGAATATCGATCTTCTTTATAATATCGGTTTACTTATATTATCAATCTTCTTGTCTCCTTGCAAGATTAATCAACTTGCTGTACCGATCTCCTTATATTGCTGTATCTATGATAGTATGAATGTGATCATCTTATCAATATTGATCGCTGCTGATACTTGCTATTTACACTTAATGCTTTCTGTATACAGTTTGATATTATAAGCAATTTTGTCTCACAAGATTATCACTGAATTCTTTTATATCAATGTTGATAAACAATTGATATCTAATATGGAATCGCACTATTCAATATTGATATGAATATCAATATGATTATATTGCTGTTTAATATAAACTCCACCGATATGTAAAGTAGAATGTATGTTGATTTTCCCCAAATAAATTGATTCCAAGAATGAAGTTGATGCCATGTATATATCTATCATTGTCTCACGAGGAGGCATACCTCTTTGTGAGACTTATAACCTCTTCGTGAGACTTGAGACATACCTCTTTGTGAGACTTATAACCTCTTCGTGAGACTATAAGTCTCACGAAGAGTTACGTCTCTTCGTGAGACATTAATTATTAATGATATATGTCTTAACACATTGTCGACTTAACACAATACAATCGGGGATCGTTGTTTATATGACAGTCGATACCATAATCGATGATAGTCGATACCATATTCGACTTTTAGTCAATGACTCGTAAGTTCAGTCGATACCATAATCAACTTGTGATATCATTGATTTGTAATATGAGTTTGGTTGATACCATAATCGACTTGTAATATCATCAACTTATATTAAGTCAATATTGTTATCGATTTTATCAATCTATATATAAAGTTGATAACAATATTGACTATGAATAATATAATTATTACTTTGAATGATATTAGTTATCATTAACGATAACTAAGATAGTTATCAATAATAACTATCATGGTTATCGGTAATGATAACTATTACAAGTATGACAATGAATCTTTGTGAATTCTGTAAATAGTAAGATCACATATCATATAATATTATACTATGATATAATCATAATATAATATTGTATGTATGATTATATGTTATCTAGAGAAGGATAGATATCAGATGCTTAAGGCCAATAGGCTAATTGAGCATTTGATTTCATCGGTTAGAATGATCTAACCGAAGCTACAAAACATTAACACTCCCTCTTAGCTAGGGAAGATTAATTCTACCCTTCAATAGATTTATCAAAAGAAGATATCACCTCATTGTGATATCAGTAGTTATGACGTATCCACGGATATCAAGTCTCATGATATCCACCATAAAGGATGTCTTCTCACGATGACATCAGAAGTAATGGCATGTCCATGAATATCAAGTTCCATGATATTCACCATAATCATATCTTGGTGTGTGCACTAGCATAAAGTCACATGATGCCTACCAAAGAAGATATTTGCTCATGGCACATCCACGGATATTACGTCACATAATATCGACCATGAAATATCTCAGTAATATAACTCTTTGTGGCTATCCATAAAAATCAATTCTCATGATATCCACCACTTAGTTAATATCACTTAAGAAATAACTATCATGTCCATGGATATCAAGTCTCATGATATCCATCATAATAGATTTTCAAAGATATCACCACACGTGATATCCACCATTATGGGTTTCCATAAATATCACTTTACATGATATCTACCATTATTGTGAGATCGTCACCTCACAATGATGGTAAGATGTGCAAGTGTTTATCATTGAGAGATCGTCATCTCTTAATGATTTTCTCAGGGAGCCCATAAGCCAATAAAGTCATGGAGTCACACACATGACATCTACCATGAACTATATCAGGGGGTGGATCCACCATGGCTACTCCTAGAGGGTGAAACAAGGCTTTCACTTTAAACTTCTCTCACAAAGAAGAATCCAATAAAGTACATTTCAAGAAATCACTGATGCTAAGACTCCCTCTTAGCAAGGGCTTCGTTCTCCACAACTCCAAGCTAGTCTCAAAATGCACAAACTTTACTTTGGCAGGAGGCTTGGTGAGAATATTGGCCGTCCGTTCTTCAGTGATAATGTACCTTGTCTAAATACTAACGAAACCATCTCTCCATTGTCTATTCCCTTTGAATCACTATGACCAAAATCCTCAAAGATCAATTTGGCAGATCCTCTAGTAGCTCCCTCTGTTACGGAAGCATACATGGTCTTAATCATGAAAATGTCTTGTTCCAAGAGACTCATCCTCTGGTATATGATCATTTACACCATGTTAAAATTTTGATCACAACATTATTTGTAGGAGTAGTTTCTCGTACACAAATGTACTTGTCTGATTCCATAGTAACATGAGTGAAAGTAATAAACTGTGGATTTATCCCCAGGCTTGGCAACACCAAACATTCATGATAATGTGGCTTTCATCTGAAGCTCCAAGTACATGCATCGACCTCTTGACCTTCTTGTCCAAGGTTGCCTTAGTTGAATTGTCAGACTTCTTTTGAATGTGATATCAACCTTTTGATCTCCTCGTCCAAGGTTGCCTCTGATAGATTGTTAGACTCGCTCTGAATCTGATGTCCATCTTCAATTCAGTTCCATAACTGCAAGTATCAAGTTTTCTTTCCCTTGAATGCAATTTCTTATGCTTCTTGATCCGTCTTGAAGGCATTCCAAAGAGAGATTTCAAATAGTTGATAAAACTAAACTATCTCGAAGAGAAATACCAATCATAGAAGCATACAAGATTTGTCATCCCAATGTTATAGAATGAACTAATGAACATTATTCAAGGGTATGAAATACTTATCTCTTATGTTGGTACATCATAGAGCTAGTCCTGAGCTGGGTCACAAGACTGTAGTAAGGTTCTTTCTTTACTACCTTGCTAAACAAAGCACCAAGAATGTCACAACCATGTATTGCATATCTACTATCTGCTCCTTCTTGATTGCTACAATTTCCTGGTCACTAGAGAAGTCACCTTGACATGATCTTCTCCTCTGAACCAATATAATCCTCGATAGTCAATTTAAACAAATCCTCTAGTTGCTTCATCTGTCACAGAAGGATACCCTTCTTACATGATCCCAATCATAGAAGATATCTTTCTCCAAAAGACTCACATCATCTAGCATGATCCATATATGACATGAAAGTAATAGATCCAAGATCATTTTGGAGCTACTTTCATAAGATCGAGTCTTGCACAATACCTTGGTAGTATACCTAATGCAACATTCTTCTTTTCTTGCCAGAACATCCCCGAAGACAGAGGAAAAGATCAAAGCAAATAGCTCTTATGAATACATGTAAGAGAGTGACTACATTAAGCAAATAAATGTACTATTCAAAAGATAATAAAAGTACTTATCTCATTATTCACGAGCAGATGCAAGTCATCATCCTTCCTGATGCAAGTTGCTCCAATGAAGGTCTTATATGTTTGTGGTTTCCTACACCATGAGGATGTTCCACGGGGTCATGGCCACACCATGTACCTTGGGCCAGTAGAACATAAACATATGATATGTATTTCCATTACCATTGCAACCATTGTTCCTTGACAACGAACATCCTTTGCAAACAAACGACATCATTGGATCATCATACGCAGCCCGTTATGCAGTGCACATCACATATTGGAGAACACATATTTCCTTCGTGTATCATACTTCCATATTGGTATATATAGAGGTCGTATTCACACGCATTCAGAGGTCATACACAATTAAAATTGAGCGTACATTCCAATTTGCAATTCATTACTTCCTTCAAGCATGAACTCGAACCATTCTTTAGCATGAGAAGTTATGTTGCAATATCCCTTCCGAGCCGCTACATACTCTGTGATCATACCACTAGGAATCTGATCCATATTGGCACTTAAGAATACAACTGTAGACTGAACATTCAAACAACATCCACATCTTTCAATATATGTTCATGGTGACAAGTGATAATTACAAATATTGTTCCTTCATATGTGGTTCATCTATGCTTATATAATCTGATCGGATCTTCCTTAGACTGGCTTTGAAGATCTACCTTCAAGCTGTTAGGCTTTATAGAAGGAACCTCACTCTGATACCATGTTAAAGTTTTGATCAGATTGTAGTATTATTTTAGTTTTAATCTCAGATCTATGTATGATTCTTCAATGCTGATAAATCTGTGTGGTTTAATCTCATTATTGATTTCCTATAAATCAATATATGGGCTGATATAATATGATATTGATAAGTAGCAATGTCTGATATAATCTTACTCAATAAGATTAATATTAACTTGAATATGCTTTGATAACCTATATCAATCTGCTAGTATCAACCTTATGAATATCGATCTAACAATATCGGTCTTCTTTATATTGGTTTACTTATATTATCAATCTTCTTGTCTCCTTGCAAGATTAATCAACTTGCTGTACCGATCTCCTTATATTGCTGTATCTATGATAGTATGAATGTGATCATCTTATCAATATTGATTGCTGCTGATACTTTCTATTTACACTTAATGTTTTCTGTATACAGTTCGATATTATAAGCAATTTTGTCTCACAAGAATATCACTGAATTCTTTTATATCAATATTGATCTACAATTGATATCTAATATGGAATCTCTGATGCAGTGCCAAGGTGAGAGAATCCCCAAAGGAGATGTCCAACCTCACAGCAAGAGTCAACACAGCGAAAACACAAGAACTCAATACTATAAGATGCAAGAAACACTTTATCGATCATAATTTAACTCATGCATGCTGGGTTGTAAGGCCTTCCCGGTTACGCCCACATACAAAGAAAATAACAAATCTAAGATCTATCCCAAAGATCTCTGCAAGCTTCAGGTCAATAGCCGACTGCTATACCTTCTACCTTCACTAACTTCCTCACTAACACGAAACCAAGCCCTACATTTTACAAAATCACACCCACAAGTCGGCACAAGAAATAACATTTCCCAAAGCAGGAAAGTCTTACAAATATAGGTCCAGCTCTATACAAACATAACATAAGAAGAAGCGATCACATGGAACAATCCACGAAGGAACCGCAATCCACACGCTAAGATCACAACGGCTAAGAATTTCACAATCTTGATTGCAACACAAATCTCCAGGTAAGTCCACGCCAGTCATGAACACGTTACCCACGGCCAGAAAGAGAAAGAAATCTCAACACGTGATCAACACCAAGAGATGTGAATATAGGAGAATGATCCAAGAACACTCCAGAACAAGGATCCACGAGCGCAATTCCTAACTCGCACGGAAACTTGACCACACTCCAACCTGTTAACCCAATCAAAAGAACAGGAAAACAAATACTATCCTATCACAGATTCCTCCATATCTCGAACAAGATAACACCAAATAGCGATTACAGAGAATCATCCAAAGCACTATCAAGAATATGCCAGTACGAACGCAACAACTAAAGATCCAAGTGGACCAACCACAACCAGAAACACAGAAACTACCAATTGTAACCCAAACTCACAGAACGATACAAGATTGCCAGCAAACCAAGGATGCTCCTGCATCAATCTCACTATTCAATATATCAATATGATTATATTGCTGTTCAATATAAACTCCACCGATATGTAAAGTAGACTATATGTTGATTTTCCCCCAAAAAATTGAGTCAAAGAATGAAGTCGATGCCATGTATATATCTTTCATTGTCTCATGAGGAAACATGCCTCTTGGCGAGACTATGTCTCACCAAGAGTTATGTCTCTTCACGAGACATTAATTATTAATGATATATATCTTAACACATTGTCGACTTAACACAATAGAATCGGTGATCATTGTTTATATGACAGTCGATACCATAATCGACTTTAATCCATACAATAATCGATGATCATAGTTTAGGTGATAGTTGATACCATAATCGACTTTTAGTCAATGACTCGTAAGTTCAGTCAATACCATAATCAACTTGTAATATCATTGATTTGTAATATGAGTTTGGTCGATACCATAATCGACTTGTAATATCATCAACTTATATTAAGTCGATATTGTTGTCAATTTTATCAATCTATATATAAAGTTGATAACAATATCGACTATGTATAATATAATTATTACTTTGAATGATATTAGTTATCATTAACGATAACTAAGATAGTTATCAATAATAACTATCATAGTTATTGGTGATGATAACTATTACAAGTTTGACAATGAATCTTAGTGAATTCTGTAAATAGTAAGATCACATATCATATAATATTATATTATGATATAATCATAATATAATATTGTATGTATGATTATATGTTATCTAGAGAAGGATAGATATCAAATGCTTAAGGCCGATAGGCTAATTGAGCATTTGATTTCATCGCTTAGAATAATCTGACCGAAGCTACAAAACATTAACAGAAATGGATGACTTGGCATTGTATTTGGAAGGCTTCGTCTGTCTGAGCACATTTATTGTGTCCCTTGGCATCGTGTGTAATTATTGTTTTGCTGGCAGTATTATGTTGGCATTTTATTTTCTGAAGCCATTGGTTCTCTTGATCACGTTGACGGTTCTCATTATGGAGGCATCATTACATTTTTTGTGGATGTGTATATTCTGTAACGTCTTTCGATTGGTAATTTGATGAGACTCTTCATCTTGGTAACAGAGATTAGTATTTTGCAGCTCTGAGAATATAGGTGTCGTATTCTACCATTTGTGATTGTAATTTCAACTCTGTGAAGTTCTGTGCTATCATCGCACTTACTATAGAAGTGCTGATTATTATATGCTTTTTGTATTGTAATAATGGTGTTGATCTGAGTATGATCATTGAGCTGTCTTTGTGAACTTGGTGAGAGTTTTGAGGAAAGAAAGTCAGGCTTATTGATTGATTGTTTTGAGGACTTCAGTCATAAGCAAGAAGAATTTCTGTATTTGGTTTGAGAACTAAATAAAAGATCTTTTTCGGGGTGTGGCTGGGTTTTTCCCTCGAGTAGGAGGGTTTTCCCAGGGTAAATAATTGTGTCATCTGTTCATATGCTCTTCTGGTTTTTAGTTATTGCATTTATATTATTCTGGTTCGAAAACATTAACAATGGCCAGCTGCCACTCATTCTTGCGTAAGTAGAAAGCCATTCTAGCAGAATAATAAGAGTTGGCTGAATTAGGTCAGATCTGGTTGTGTAGATTGGTTGAATTAGACCTAATAATTATTTATCTTTGTGTTGAAAATAGATCCTAGCTTTTAAATGATCAGCACTAACTTGAGGAATGATCAGAGTAGACACATTCATTACCAATTCTTGCAAAGTAATAGGCATTTCGCAAGTTATCAAATAGGTCAGAGCTAGTTGAGCAGAATTGTACTAAAAGTACCCTCAAATTTTCAAATATATTAAAGCGAAGTTTCAGATATTATTGGAGAAAACCTTGTCATCCATTTATGCATTGCAAGAAAACCCAAAGATTTGAGCAGATGTTTATGCATTAAAAAAAGATCCAAAGCGCTTAACAGATGGAAAGTCAATTTAAGAGTGGTAGGGAGTAGTTGAAATTAAAGAGATGATATTTTCGTAGTCCACTATGAAATTTTCATGGTTTTTGTATATGAAATGCATATGGTTTTTGGATGGAAAATTATTGCAAACTATCGAACAGGGCAAAGCTGATCTAATGGAAGGATTGCCATACATCAAGTTGTTGCTGGTTTCTACTTTAAAAAAAATAAATTTCTAGGCAGACAGGCAATTTCGTAGAATGGTCAGAAGGGGCACAGTCACAAATGAGTTATTGATGAAAAATAAGGCCCAAGCATGATTGGTTCTTCTATGAAAGGTAAACCCAAAACAAATTTAGTAAACTTTACCCCTGCATTTTGCATGTAAACATATCAAATGCAATTTTTTTTTTCATCATAATGACTGAGATCTGGAGTAGATGCAACTGTTTTCTATTATCGAGTAAAATAAATTGATATTTCAAATATGTCAAATCTAAAACTCAGTAATCGTTTGTATAGATAAAATTAGGGCCACATACATTTGAACACATCTTTTGGGAATTAAAAACTGCTAATGTTTGTTTGAACGTTTTCTCAAATACATGTAAGCATCTGCTGTTTTGGCAGTTCTAGTGAAAAACTTTTCTTCTGGGTGGGTTTGAGCTTCTGCTTATTTCAGGGAATTGTGACATTGATTTTTGATAGTCCATCTCCATCAGTATGCAGCATTCTTTATAGATTTTACCTATTGATAAGTAGGAGATATTTTCCACAGCAACAAATTATGATATTGCTATTATGGTATTTTTAATTTTACACAGTTGAATCCGGATAGCAATACGTATGTTTTTCGGATACTCAATTTTTTTAAGTTCTTTTTGGGAGCTAGTTCTTGATGATATTGCCGTACAGTTAGAGATTGTGGTACACCCTCATTAGGAGAGATGCTGGTATCTGTGATGCTAGGCGTCAATCTATCCTAATGACCTTTTCTTCTGTCCATTTGGTAGAGATGAGCTTTTCTCGTTTACTACTTTCTCTATTTGATAACTTATGGTGCATTTCTAAAAATGGAGTGTATAATCTAAGATGACACTTATTTCTGACTGAAATAATAAACACTATTTTTATTAGCATAAACTAAATCAGCAAAATGGACAAGAGCAATCTGCAAAAAAGATCAGAAGACTTAATGGTGAAGACACATTTGTGCTGGGCGGAGGCATCAGAAGAGAGAAAAATGAGGAAACTTGGAGATTACCATGCTACATTGCGAAACTGTTGGTTTCAGTTGGTGGTAGTTTCATATTGGATTGGCAGTTTTTTCACTGCATGAAGTAGTGGTTTTGCTATCTGTCTAGAAACAGTGTGTAACACATAGAAATGCTTTAAATTTCCTTCCTTCCAAACTTCTATAGTGGCTTACGAGATTCATAATTGGTCTGTACAAGGATGATAGTCCATTGTGAATGCCCAGGAGGCGATATAGACAGAATTAAAATTAAATAACATGGGAATACTTGTGTTCCAAGTGAATGATAGACTTTATTAGGCAAAATCAGAGCTGGAAGAGTGTGTAAGAGAGTTGCATCTGATCTTAGGGACCAAGCTTAGTTGACTCAGGCTGGTTGGGTGGCCAAGAGGCCTAAGATTGTATTTACTATTGACTATAGTGCATAAGAAGGTGTTTGCCTTACTTTTGTTGTTTTCTCAGAATTTAGATTCTTTAGGGTAAAAATCCTTGTGTCTTCTTTTGTGATGCTTGTTTGCTCTCATTTTCTTTCAAGTTTAAAAACAATTGATTGCTGAAAGGGAACAAGTTTGCCATACATCAAGTTGTTGCTGGTTTCTACTTTAAAAAAAATCAATTTCTAGGCAGACATGCAATTTTGTAGAATAGTCAGAAGGGGCACAGTCACAAATGAGTTATTGATGAAAAATAGGCCCGAGCATGATTGTTTCTTTTATGAAAGGTAAACCCAAAACAAATTTACTAAACTTTACCCCTGCATTTTGCATGCAAACATATCAAATGCAATTTATTTTTTCACCATAATGACTGAGATCTGGAGTAGATGCAACTGTTTTCTATTATCGAGTAAAATAAATTGATATTTCAAATATGTCAAATCTAAAACTCAGTAATCATTTGTATAGATAAAATTAGGGCCAGATGCATTTGAACACATATTTTGGGAATTAAGAACTGCTAATGTTTGTTTGAACGTTTTCTCAAATACATGTAAACATCTGCTGTTTTGGCAGTTCTAGTGAAAAACTGTTCTTCTGGGTGGGTTTGAGCTTCTGCTTATTTCAGGGAATTGTGACATTGATTTTTGATAGTCCATCTCCATCAGTATGCAGCATTCTTTATAGATTTTACCTATTGATAAGTAGGAGATATTTTCCACAGCAACAAATTATGATATTTTTTTTATTACACAGTTGAATCCTGATAGCAATATGTATGTTTTTTGGATACTCAATTTTTTTAGTTCTTTTCGGGAGCTAGTTCTTGATGATATTGCCGTGCAGTTAGAGATTGTGGTACACCCTCATTAGGAGAGATGCTGGTATCTGTGATGCTAGGCGTCAATCTATCCTAATGACCTTTTCTTCTGTCCATTTGGTAGAGATGAGCTTTTCTGCTTTACTATTTTCTCTATTTGATAACTTTTGGCACATTTCTAAAAATGGAGTGTATAATCTAAGATGACACTTATTTCTGAATGAAAAAATAAACACTATTTTTATTAGCATAAACTAAAATCAGCAAAATGGACAAGAGCAATCTGCATAAAAGATCAGAAGACTTAATGGTGAAGACACATATGTGCAGGGCGGAGGGATCAGAAGAGAGAAAAATGAGGAAACTTGGAGATTACCATGCTACATTGCAAAACTGTTGGTTTCAATAGGTGGTAGTTTCATATTAGATTGACAGTTCTTTCACTGCATGAAGTGGTGGTTTTGCTATCTGTCTAGAAACAGCCTGTAACACATAGAAGTGCTTTAAATTTCCTTCCTTCCAAACTTTTATTGGCTTACGAGACTCATAATTGGTCTGTACAAGGATGATAGTCCATTGTGAATGCCCAGGAGGCGATATAGACGGAATTAAAATTAAATTGCATGTGAATCCTTGTGTTCTAAGTGAATGATAGACTTTATTAGGCAAAATCAGAGCTGGAAGAGTGTGTAAGAGAGTTGCATCTGATCTTAGGGACCAAGCTTTGTTGACTCAGGCTGGTTGGGTGGCCAAGAGGCCTAAGATTGTATTTACTATTGACTATAGTGCATAATAAGGTGTTTGCCTTACTTTTGTTGTTTTCTCAGAATTCTGATTCTTTAGGGTAAAAATCCTTGTGTCCTCTTTTGTGATGCTTGTTTGCTCTCATTTTCTTTCAAGTTTAAAAACAATTGATTGCTGAAAGGGAACAAGTCATAATTTCTTCATTTTAGATCCGTATGTTGACAACTATTGTATGACATCTTATGTATCAAATTAATATAAAAAAAAGCTCTTTCCATTCGTGGTTGTTGTTGTGAGTGATTTTGTAGGTTGACACCCTCAACAAGATTAAGTGGAAATGGTTTGTTTGCTTTCCAAGCGACATTTAATCCTGTGGCTAAAGAATAAAATTGAGAAGCATGGCAAAAGATTCATTAAACCCTGATGAAGAATCAAGGTTTCTCAAGTTGGAGGCTTATGCTGCAAGCAATCTCAGTCAACAGATACTATGAAGGGTATTATGGAGGCTCTCATTGAAAAGATGTGCTCATTGGAAGACAACAAGAGCAAGGGGAAAGTCCACTCCACACAGAGCAATACCATGGTGAATCAATTGTGCCAAAGATACCTCAATTCAAGACTGAAGCAAACATTGAAATTCCATCATTGGAAGGAACTTAACCATTGGTTGACGAAGATGGAGGCATATTTTAGTGCGCATTAACAAAATTTTTCCTTTGCTAGATGAGAATGGCAAAGCATGCTTTAACTTGGTTTCAAAGTCTCTTATTTTAAGAAAATAACATCCTATTAGTTCTTGGGTCAATGTAAGAAACTGATTAAAATCAATTTTATCCAATATGTTATAGAGAGGAAAATGTGTGGAGTGACAATTCTTGAAATAGAAAGTATAAAGTGTGCAAGAGTACACAAGTGAGTTTTGAAGGTCCGTCCAAATGGAGAAGAATGTGCGAAATGAAGAGGTCTCGATGAAATACTTGGATGCCTCCATAGCCACCTTTGGAGGTGAACATTGATAAATCATATGCACATGCTTCCTATCTTGAAGTTGATAGTCCTCCATCCTCTCCAAAGACAAAAGGAGCCATGGCCAAGACAAAGAAGGAAAGTGCTACAAGCACCAAAATAAAGACAGCGAAACATTGTAACCATTGTGATATGAATTGTCATATTGATGAAACCCATTAGAAGTTACATCTAGAAAAGTGCACATATCAAAATGGTAAAAAGGGTGAGAAAATCACTATGCCCACTTGTTGATGGGTGTTTTATGACCACACCAACATAGAATAAAGTGCCAAAGGACACTCCATCCTCTCTTGAGCAAAGATCCCTTGCATGCTAAGATTGTGAAGATCGTAGAGATGACTCCAAGGTTCCTACTATGAACATGCGACTTTATGTTGGATATGAGCTCGTTTGGTTTGATTTTTGCTGGTAATCCAAGGGGGACTTATGTTTGAAGTCAAAGCACTTCATCTAACAATTGAGAAATTTGAAGAATGCCATGCAACAAGTTGAAATAAATATGAATCCACCATATCTTCAATGAAATCAAATTTTATTTCTCCAAGTCTTACACCAATGTCTTCTCCTTCTCCTATCCTACTACTCTAAGGAGCAAGAGCTCTTCACTTCTAATGAGCTAACTATGAATTACAAATGAGAAGGCATGACCTTTTCTAGAGCTCCTTCCACAAATGAACGACCAAGATTGATTTGAAATCAAGGGCCCACATTTCAAGATAGAACCCTAATTAGGGTTTTACTAACAATAGTTTTTGTGGCATAGAGAAATGGGGAAAGTTGACCAAAGAGAAAATCATATTTGGGGACACTTGTCCTTTTAAATATAAACCAATAATGAAATAGAAGGTTGTTGCATTGTGAAATGTGCCTTCTAGAAGCTTTCCAGGATAGGTCAGGTTCATTGAATCTAGACATGTTGACATGAAGACCTTTGATTGGTTGGTGAAGATGATTGGGCGCCATGTTAGCATGTTGTGTGCCATGTAGACTTGGTAACTCATCACGGACAATATTTTCTAACAACATCATTTTGTGACCAAGGTTCTAACTTTGATTAACTCTTCTAAAACTATCTCTCCTTGATCATTTTCTTCCTTCCATGTATTTGCTTGGTAATTTGCCTTCTTAAAATGAATTGACTCCCTTGTCGACGACTTTGTCGTATTGGAATTTCTCACATAGATTTGCCTGTCTGTGGTCTTGGGTTTTTTGAGGAAATTCAAGATGTTAGATTTTTCCTTCTACATTTGTACTTGAACTTTGATCTTTGAGGTCTTGAACCTTGAATGCCTTGAACTGGATTGTTTGGATTGTTTTATGATGTCCTGATGTTGTCTTTGGATTGGATAGACGAATCCTCGGTGTTTTGTCATTTTCAGATTTGTCAAAAATGCCATGTTTTATCAAAATATCTCCTTAGTAACTTCAATTTTATGTCTCTAGTCACTCCTCTTCCATGGGCACATTTGAGATTTGGAGACGGAATTTCCACTTCATTGCCTTAGTCAAATTTCAACACGATCCATGTTTTGAATGCTTGAGCGTATATTAGAGGGAGAGGAAGAATTTCTCCATACTTAACCTAATTTTTTGATTTTTCATGCCATTTAAATGCTTGGGCGCACTTGGGAGGTGAAGGATGATTTTTCCTCGCCTTAGCCAAATTTTGATATTTTCATACCATTTGAATGCTTGGGCGCACTTTTGAGGTGGAGGATTTTTCTTTTTGGGAGGATCCTCCTCTCCTTGAGATTTGCACTCATGGAGGCTCTATTGGTGCACTTTGTCCTTGGAGAAGGAATTTGGAACTTGGGAAGAATCCTCCTCTTCTAAAGAATTGCACCCATATAGAATTTCTTGGTGCACTTGGATCTTGAAGGAGGATTTTCAAACTTAGTCAAAAGTCCATCATTTGCTTCCTTGTTCATCTTTCTAGGCTTGGATCTGGATACCTGTTTCATTCATAGTAAGTTTGTCCAAACTCAACATTAGGCCAAACAAAGAAAGTGAAATTTACTAAAAATAGACTTAGTAAAAATAGAAATTACTAAATATAGCAAGTTGTCAGAAACACTCAAAAACATCACTAGTAGGCCTCTTGAAGGATTTTTTTTTACTTTAGTCAAATTTGACCTTTAAAACCCTTTTGATCACAAGATTTCTCTTTTTGAGCCTACAAGACAAAAACCCTAAAAGCAGAGGACGCTAGATTCCAAACTTAGCACAAATCACCAATGTATTTCAAGGGCCAGGGGACGACATTGACTACAAAAAGACTTGGCTTATTCATTGAAAAGAGGTGGTCCCCATTTGCAATGAGGTTGTTGGTGTTTTTTCTTGCTACTCTTGATTCTAAAAGATTATTAATATTCATCATGACTGTCAGAGAACATAATGAAATCAATCATTACTTTATCCTCAAACTAAAGACAAGAGAATCCCAATAGTGACAAGGTCACTGAACCTTCTACACTTTAAGCTCCATAAAACTCAGGCGGGTGCACCTTTAACTCATCTACTTGTTCAGATAATTCTCCAAAACTTTTCCAGCAGATGAAAATATGAATACTTGAGCTAAACTCAAATAATTTATTAGACAAACAAAGCACATGACAATTTTATATTTTGAATTGTTTCACCATACATTTCATGCATCTTATATGACCTGTGCCTAATCCATTTGGGTTACAGAGTCACATAAAAGAAGGAAATATCTGATAGCAAAGCTCATTAACCGTACAATATAGAACTTGAAGAAAATATGCCTTACATATAACTTCTCATTTCAATGGACAACTATTATCAAATTTGCAATAAATCATAAACTCTCACAGTTAATTATCTCAGCATATTTAATTCTTTCCTTGAAAGATAGCAAAAGAGAACAAACTCATTTTCGATAAATTAGAAAGACAAATTGAGACAAATCCTTAATTTGCATTCAATTGATAAAGAGTTCAAATTCAATACAAAGACATATTATCAAACGTTACTTGCTCATTTACTAGCAAACACCATACATGCTTCTAAGAAAATGCATAACTTCAAATGTACTATACTGTATTGACTAAACTGACATGACATAGAAATATGGGAACCCTTCTCAAGTGTTCTTGGAATTCCTTTTATAGACTAAGGAATGCAACAAGCTTGAGATCACTTGAGGATAAAAATTGAAAAGATCAAAACATAAACAACAACAAAAGAGAACTTCAACTCCAATGTGACGTGGCGGCAACAACAACTTTGAGTAGAAACTGGAAACAGGTATACAGGTGCAACAACTCTTCAAATATTTAGATCAGTTTATCTTTGCAAAAGTGTAAGTCATCCGCAGCTTTTGACAGCAAAATCAAGATGCTTATAAATAAAACTGATCTTCCCCTTACTCAACACAAATACCTTGCTATCATAACCAAAAAGACAAAAAACAAGTCAGCAATCATTTTGTTTGGGCTTTCTTGCTTTTCAGGAACATTTCCCTTGGCCAATTGAAACTCTTCAATTCTTCAAATTGATTAACTGATTCAGTCCACTTGGCATCCGTGATTGCCCTTACATCAACAATGAATTTTACAAAATCCACTTCAGTCCTATACATTGCATCCAATTTTTCATTAAACCTTGGAATGTCCATATCATTGCCCATATTGAGCATTGTTTCAGTATTCACCATTATAAGCTCAAATTCACTGCTCCACACTTCAACTGGTTTTAGCTCATTTCCCCTAATGTAAATAGATGACACTAAAGAATGATAACCATTAACAAACAACTGCAACTTGCTCCTAACCAACTGCTTCTTCCCTTTGAAAAGTGAAAACAAAAAATTAACAATAGTCACCTTGTCCTTTGTCTCTGAAATCTTGTTAGGCATGTCATCTCTATACATCATTGTTGTTTCTAACTTTTCCATTAACAAGTTTCTACCAAACCAAATATTAAACAAGGGCTCAAGAAAAGAGACAACCTCATCACATAATTTTTCTGTTTGCAATAGGGACAGATGGTGTCCATGGACACCACTCAACTTTTTCATCAAAATGTTAACTCTGTGTAGCATCATCTCCATCAAGACAAAAACTCCCTTAACTCTTACAACTTCCTCCAAGTCTTCAATTCTACTTGCATACTCTTCTAATTTCAAATTAACATCACTGGGAAAAGAAATATCTGTGGAAGCAGGTGGCACATCACTTGGTAACTCAACAACCTCAGGCACCTTAGAAACCTTCTTAGACAGTTCCTGCACACGGTTCTCCAAATCAGCATTATACCTTAAAACCTCTTTATACTTCTTGGCTAGAGCAATCATGTTTTCATACATCTCTGCATGTCTTTTTTCTAAACCCTCTGTTTTAGCCTTATTTAGGAAAGAAGCATGAACCATCAAATCAGCAACCTCAGTGTTGCTAGTGTTCTGCATGTTCAAGATTATTCTGTCTCCCTGCATTTTTCCTTCAATGTTTACCATAGGTGGTTTCTGAGTTGTAGGAGCCAAAGACCACAATGCTAATGTTTTTGATTTTGGATCAAAACCTGATCCTCTTGTGACATCACCATACTCAAATTCTAATTTAAACAGGGGATTTGGCTGTCTTATGATCTGATCAATGATGAATGTGGACTGAATATCCCACTCAGGAAGCAACAACATACCACTGTCCCTCACAATTGCTCTGGCCTTTTCCACAGTCAATTCGACAGTTGCTAGGTCAAATTGTTGCAAAGAAACAATAATCTCCTCATTCTGGCCAGTGTCATCACCACTTAAATCCATTTTTTTTCTCAACTCATTCTGCTTCATTTTTACAAGGAAACTTTTGAATTCATTAGCGTGGATGAAATTGTCACCACTCATAAAATTTTGGGAAATGATGACTCTATCATCAGCTTGATTTACCAAAGGCAAATCATTCTCTTCTCCCGTGTGATGTCCCTGAATTAGCAGGTTCTGGGAACCTGAATATGGTCAACTCATCAGCGCGACCCTCGTGAGTTGATAGTATGTTTTGAGGGTCTCAACGTTCAGATTCTATTTCTGGACTTTCTATTTCTGGACTTACTATTTATAGTAAGTCAGTTGGAGGCCAGTTTCTATTTCTGGTAGTGCAGTTGAAGACTAGGTTGATCAGCTATTTTTACAGTGGATGCAGGAATCGTCATCAGAGGCATAATTGATATTAATTAATAACAATATGTTATTAATTAATAAATTGACTATAGTATTATAATAATAATACTTTATTATTATAATGCTTTTAGAAGTTGACATTTTGAAGACTGGTTAACTGGAAATGGTTTTTAGAAACTCTTGCATCCGAGGAATTATATATTCGAGCTCATTCGTGAAGTTGATCATCGATTATATTTTATACAAACTTGGTTTTGAGAATTGTCTCTTTTATCTGAGCCCTTGTTGATGTATGAGGGTCAAATTAGTTCTTGAAGACGGATTCTTCCTTGGACTAATAATCAATTGATCGCTGTTGTATGATTAATTGATCTTCATCGTGCTGTTGTATACGATTGAAGAAAAACTCCGAATTCTGGAAGTTGTATGCACACTGAGGGTGCGGTTTCATCTAAAGTTTACAGAGTGAGATTGAATCGAATTTTAGATTCGATTGTCAGGCTACAAGCTAGTGATCAACTCCAACGTGGTGGATAGTATTAGACCTGATCTTCACCTTTGAAGACGCCACCAACAGACCAGCTGCGGGGCCTAGCATTAACGTGGCTAACTGCACAGGCCGTGGGTTAGAAAGAACAACGCGGCCCTCACATACACTCACGTGAGTGTCTGCAGGAGATGCCGTGACTTCTGGTGCCGCAAGGGAGGGAAACGCCAAGCAAAGTGGTGTCTTAGCGCCGCCAAGGAGAAGGAAATACAATCCGTGCGTAGCAGACTGGTGGACGCCTTCTCAAGCCCAATTCCGAGCACATGTGATCTGCGGCCAGCAAGTTCATGGTGGTAGAACAAATCAGGTTCCTTTCATGTTTTTTCCTATTTAGCAAATAAGAATTCTATGCTAGACAAATTGTACTGTTTCCGGCAAAATAAATAAGGAACGAATTTTGTAATTTAGGCTTTTATTTTTACTATCAGCGTATGCATTGTGTTAATCCAAAAATGCAACATAAATTGATAAGAAATGCATAACCAATTAAGTTAATATTCTCCTAAAAGGAAAGGGATAGAGTTTTCAGTGTTTTCAAATAGACAGAGCCAGTCAGGCTCATCACATCCCGATTCCTCTTTTCTTTCCTCTCTCAATTTCTTCTTAATCTCATGGAAATATTTTCCTGTTTCCTGAACAAATGCCTTAGTAGTATCCTTTGGAACATGCTCCTTAGGTGAGATAATTTTTTGTTTCTTCACAGGGGGTTCATGCGTTGATGACGCCCCGTCACTGGATCCTTCTTCTTCTAATTCTTCACCCTCTTCCTCACCACCAGAAGACAACCTCAACTAGAACCAAGAAAAGTCAAGTCATAGTAAAAGCCAAGAAAATCACTGTCAACTTCTTTGAACTCTTTCTCTATTCTCATCAAATTCCCCCATTTCCCCCCATTTCCTCCTCTCTTGCACCTCACTTTTCTCCATCAAATTTCTTACTACATCTTCTTCATGCAGGGGTTCATGGTCAGAAACCACCTTCCAAGGAGTCATTTGTGAGAGTGCTGTTTTGATAAACTTTTCATGATCACAAAATCTTGCTGGTGCTGTCACTGTCCTGTATTGCTTCAAAAACGTATTTAATTCTTCCTAAGATTCTTACCGACAGAGAAGTCAGAAACATTCCAGAGCCTAGGCAAAAAGGTACCCTTCTTAAGAGTAGCAAGGTACACTTTTTCAACTAAAAATAATTGCCAAAGAAACTCAATTACAACAATTCTTGGTGGAACAAACTTTGGTAGAATATGGGGGGCTGTGGACAACCATAAACCCTGAATACAATGACGTTGTCAAAGAAGTAGAAATCACCCAAATTGTGTGATACTGACCAATTAGGAACAAAATGAAATGGCCTTAAGAATTTCCTAATCCCAAGAAACAATCTCTCGCTGCTAACACCAAGCAAATCAAGAACAAGGGAAACAATCCAGTTTTGAAAATATAAGAAACATGAAGAATGAAAGCTACTATCCCACACACGGGTCCACAATTGAACAGGCAATGAAACACCAAACTCTTCCATTTTCAGGATTAATTCTTTATCCTCTCATTAAAATTGTGGTTCAGATTTAAATGACAGGACATAATAGAACTTAAAATCAACCTTTGTAGGATTCTTTTGAAACTCTACCAATCCTTCATAAATATTTTTTACCAAATAGCCCACGAAATCATAATCAGTGTTTGCCTCTGGATTCTGTATCGCCATAGCCATCATCAATAAATCTTTAGGCACTGTCTTGTCACCATCCAAACCTAACACCTTACACAAACCATAAACCGTGAAAGCCATGTAGTTGTGAAATGTACTTAGATCATAGGGCTCGTTGATGTTCTTAGGAATTGGAATGAGTTTTCTCTTAGCCCTAGGCATATATCTTGGAATTAGAGACTTCTTCAACATTTCTTTTTGGGCATGGTAACTGCTTTTTTCTCTGTCAAAATCTATATCAGTACATGTAGCACCTGAAATCTGAAAAGCATCTACAAAGCTGCTTTTGTCAATAGTGACTAGGGCATGCTTATTTTTTCTCCGGATAACCTTGGCGACAGGACAATAGGCTTTGGCTAATTCCCTCAAGAAATTCATATCGATAAACACATCAGGAACTATCAATTTTGCAAGGTTCAACTCCCAAGGGTTAGACATTGGCGCCCCTCTAACTCTGTTATTCATTCATGGCTTGACTGTTTGTGGACTTTGGAAGCAACTCTATAAACTCCTGTCAATGCGGCTTTTTTCTAGTACCCTTACCCTTACTAGACACCTTAGAACTAGTCGACGTACTTTGACTCATGATTGAAAGTAGCTCGTAGACAATTCTCAACACAGAAAAAACAAAATCTTCACCAAACAGAGGGGAGTTATCAACTTACAATTTCTCTTCGCTACCTGAACTCAATAACACTTTTGCCGTTCTCCGCACAAACTTCCAGCTCTGTACCTTGCCTTTTTTGCTTGAACCTTGTGTCGAATGTCTCTGCAACCATGCATTTATAGATTCAATCTCATCATTGTCAAAACCATCTCTTCAGTCATTATATCGCATGCTTCTGCATTTACTTCAACTAGCCGTGGCGAGTCTTTTTTTTGTTTTGAGCTGTCAATTAGATTCAAACATGCAATTGTGAAAAAGAAACTCACATCATCAAAATTAAGCGCCAAGAATGCCAAATTTCATAATCCAATTTGGAGAAACCCCTTTTCTTTTTGTAATTTGACAATCAATCGCAAGTTACATTGCCACGTGTCGACTCCTGGCCAACTCACAGCTTCACACTCTTCATCTTCACTAGCCGCTGTGATGTTGCGATTGACTGCCAAGTCCTCTATTGCGTTATCGCAACTGCCAACGTTATTCCCTTTAAATCCTCGCTGCGATCAGTGTTCTTTAACCCTTTCATCCTTGGTCGTGGCCTCGCAACAATTTTGTGTCACCTAAACTAAACCGCTACGAGCATGCGACAACTATTTCCTTTACCCGTCACAAGCCTGGTTATGAGCTCACAACCGTCAGACAAACTTTTTATTAACTGTTGCGACCTTGCGATCATTACAAACTTAACCATGATATTCCCGTCGCGACCCCGCAACATCAAACTGTTAATAGATCTAACCACAGCGAGGTTGCGATCACTGTCAAGTTTACTTTTCACCGTCTCTTTCCTTGCTACGTGGTAGCTTATTGCGCGGTCGCGCCCATAAAAAATTACTGCTAGGAAACCTCGCGAGGCTGCGATAACATGAAACCTTAACCATTACATTAGCACTAAACAACCATGTGTCTTCCCCTCGCTCATTCGAAACCCAAACATTTTACTTTCCCTCAACTCCTGTGACAGTGCAACTGAATATGCTCATTAACCTGCTATAGCTTGACTCGCATCTTCGCAACCGCTAAGATCTTAGACATATAACCGTAGCGGGGTTGCGATAACACAAACCTAGACCCCTCGCGAGTGTTTACTCGTTGGGGTAACCTAGTTTACTCGTGCATAGACGTACGGAAATACAAATACCTAAGACAGATCATAATATTTATTAATCATTCGTAACTGCAGTACATTACAATTGCATCTATCTGCCCCCCTTCGAAGAGGAAGTACATCACTTATATAAATCCCGAAGGGGTGTGACCAACCGTCACCACCGATTCCCAACTGCCGTCCGGTAGTAACTAAGTACCGTCGGCTACACATAATATAACTAACACAGCACTAAGTTCTACAGCTAACATCATCCCCCCTTAAAGAAAAGTCGTCTCCGGACGACAACAAAATATCCGGGATAGAACAAGATAGGAATGATGAACCACGTACAAGAACCAAAACATGTTGCTCAGTCTCAGCCTCGACCAAGTGCTGCAAATCTGCTGCTCAAATGATACTGCCTCTGTAGCCAATCTGTCCTCAATAACCATGCTGCCTTCTCCACACCCAACGACTGGGTACCCTGAGCCAAGTCTTGCTCTACTGCCTCCAGCCTGGTGGTCAGCTCCTCCCGAGCTCTCTGTGCCTCCACCACGGCAGCCTCATGTCCAGCCAAGACATACTCCTGAAAGCGTAGTACCCTGCTACCACTCTCGCCACCACTGGTGCGTGAACAATCAAAGCCTGCGGCATCTCTGGCTATCATCTGCTCAACCTGTGTGTTCACAAACTATCCAAATCCATCTTCGTCGGCGGCTTATGCTTCCCCTCCAACGCTTAGCTTCAAACTTCTTTCGCACCGAGTGGAACAAACCCAACGCTTACCCTGACGGCGTGGGTACCCCAAACTCTGTTGTGGTGTGCCTCCAAAATAAATGGGGGTTTGGGGGCAATGTGTAATGTCCCCGTTTTTCAGACTTCGGGATTAGCTTGGTTTGGTGACCCTCGCAAGCTAATCGGGTGTTTAGAGGGGGTCAGATTGGGGAGCCAGCGTTGGGATTCCATTCTGGAGATTCAGTTTATCAGGTCTGCTCTTTGTTCGGGTCATTTTGGCTGACTTACTATTTTTAGTAAGTGGGGTTTTTTGGTATGGCCAGGATTGGCAGGGTGTCTGCACAGAGCGTCAGATATCTTAGGATCGAGTTTCAGAGAATCTCCAGTTTGAGGGACTTACTATTTATAGTAAGTCCATTTTTAGCAGTGGCTATTTTTGGCTGGGCAGTTGTTCCTGGTGCTTGTCAGAAGTTGGATGGTTGTAGTGAGACAGATCAGTGGCTTTAATTTTAAAGGTGTTATTAAATTAAATTATATTGATTTAATTTAATAACTAATGACTTTATAATATTATATTATAAAGTGGGAGTATTTAATAAAGCCAATTAAG
>MU223409.1:420767-431679 GCA_018584345.1 Thuja plicata | reverse complement strand
CTTTCTATTTTTATTCAATTGGTTGGGCATGAATTCTTTGCTCACTTCTCCACGGGGCAATAATCAACACATCAATTTATTTTATTTTTCCTTCCCGAGTACGTCTAGGCAGCGGCGCCAAATGTTTACTCGTTGGGGTAACCTAGTTTACTCGTGCATAGACGTTGTACGGAAATACAAATACCTAAGACAGATCATAATATTTATTAATCATTCGTAACTTCAGTACATTACAATTGCATCTATCCGCCCCCCTCCGAAGAGGAAGTACATCACTTATATAAATCCCGAAGGGGTGTGACCAACCGTCACCACCGATTCCCAACTGCCGTCCGGTAGTAACTAAGTACCGTCGGCTACACATAATATAACTAACACAACACTAAGTGTTAAAGTGTTAAAACACAAACAAAGTTGCGACTGCGCGAGTATTTTAAGATTTAACCGACGACTGACCCATTTGACTAGCAGGCGTGGACGAATAAAAACAAGACATAGGATTTGACCTGATACGACCAAACTTTCAAAGGCAACCCAAAACAAATTACAGACTTTGACAACCAAGGGAAAAAATTGAAACAAAGATGCGGGAAAATTTGAAACCAAGACCAGACCCTATCACTAACCCGACATATAACAAAGAACAATCACGGGAGTTAGCCAAAGTTTTTTGCAGTACCACTAGGGGTGATGTGTGAAAAGGTCACAACACCACCGTTATTGAAAAGGGAACTATTGTTGATTATAGTTCAAGAGTCCAAGTTTTGTTTACTACAAAGGCATTTAATTTTAACTTTATAGCATGAGATAAATGTTAGAAGGCCAATAAAACATTTCTAGCATTAAGATTCAAGTCAAGAATGCTAAAGTTGATGCACTTTTTGGTTCTTGTTTGCAAGCTAATCTCATTTCACAATATTTAGTTGAAAATCTTGGTTTAAAAACTTATCGAAATCTCAATCCTTATGCATTTGGGTTGGATCAAAGAGTGTTCTCATTGTCCATTAATAAGCAACTTGAATTGAAGTTTTCTGCTAACTGGAAATTGTTGATAAAGCTGTTGTTGATGTTGTTTTTTGGAAGTCCCTACATGCATGACAAGAAATCTGTTTATTACCAAAGGGAAAACAGGTACCACTTGGTCAAATGTGGACAAAGCTTCATGTTGATGTCTACAAGGGCAAGAAGGAGCAGGCTGCTGACTGGAAATTGCTGGTAAAGTGGTTGTGGATTTTGTTCCTTTGGATGTGTGTGGAGTGTTTGGAAGCTCCTACATGTATGACGAGAAACCTGCTTATTATCAAAGGGAAAACAAGTAGCACGTGATCGAATGCGGACAAAGCTTCATGTTGAATGCCTACAAGGGCAAGGAGCAGCCCAAGGTCTTGAATCTTAAAGCAAGGAGAATGTTTAGTAGAAGTAGCAGGATCATTCCTCTTGATTGGAAGAAAAGAGTGTTAATAAAGTTACTCCAGCAAGTTCAAGTGCTATAAGCCCTCAAACACCTTCAAATAGTTGGAGATAAAGGTGTTCAGGTTCTTGGTTGGAGTGGTAGCCATGTCGTCCATTGAGAGGGCCAGCCTTCATTTTGAGTCATCATATGGGACCAGAAGCCTCCAGATTGGTGCATGTGATTTGTAAAATGATCAGAAGACTTCATGTTGAAGTGTGACACAGCTCAAAAGACACATTTGTGTAGGGTGCGGGCATTAGAAGGGAGAAAAATAAGGAAAATTGGAGGTTACCCCGTTATAGTGTTAAACTGCCTGGGCAGTTCTTTCACTTCGTAAAGTGGCAGTTTTGGATGTGTCCAGAAAGAGTTCATAATGCTTAGTAACGTTTCAATTTTCCGTACTTTATGATGTTTGGTGAATTTTGGCATTCTTGACATCTCTGTACACGCATATTATTCCATTGTAAATGTTCAAGAGGCAATATAGAAGGAATTAGAAGTATATTGCAAGAGAATTATTCAGAGGTAGAAGAGAGTGTGCAAGAGAGTTCCGTGTGATCTCAGGGACCGAACTTAAGTTGATTCAGGCTGGTTGTATGCCCAATGGTTCTAAGATTGTATTCACCATTGATGATAGTGGATAAGGCCGTGTTTTGTCTCACTTTTGCTGGAGTTTTCTCATGGAATTTTGTTTCTTTGGGGTAAAAATCCCTTAATCTTCTTTTGTGATGGTTGTTTGGTTTCATTTCCTTTCAAGTTCAAAGTTAATTGCTTGCTTCAAGAAAATAGTTGTTGCTGACTATTGTATGGTATAGTATGCCAAGTTATGACTAAAATTTGTATTAGAAGCATTCATGTTGGTCAAGCTACTTGGCAGATTGATTTTCAGAGGTCAAGTTGTCACCAAATTTCACATGAAAATACACACAAAATAGATATATATCAAATTTTACTCAGAAGAATGATCATAGCTTACAATGTCATTGCCGATCACTCAATTTGATGGTAAAAATACATCCTGTTATTCAGTCCATAATTTCTAGTTTCTACAGTCATTTCTGATAACCAAGCATCATTTCAATTCTGACCATCTCTTTCTTATGGTTTTGTATAATTGGGAGCTCTTTTCAGGACCTTCTCATTTTTGTGAAAAGGTACAAGTTGTGCCCTCATAATTTCTTTTGCTATTAGTTAGTTGCAAATTTGTACTTCAAATTGAGGGTCTCTTTTTTACTGTGAATTGCTGGACAGGCAAGATGGGGATTGGACCGTGCTGGAATTTTGTATCAAGAGACAAAGCATGTTCCTGCATTTCATTTTTTATACACAAGGTTTGCACTGTGTACTTCTATTCTCACAATGTCAGCTTTTGCAGAAACAGGGTTATGTAGTTGTCAGCTGTAGAATTGATCAATTAGTGTTTACAATTTCTAAGTTCAAATAGTGACTTTAGTTGTGCATACACTATGCTTGCCTAAATGCCAAATAATAAAGATCTAAGAGTGAAAATTAGGATTCTATTCTTCAAAGAGTTTTTGCTATATTTGTTGTTCTCATTTTTCCATTTTTAAAAAAGATGCAAATTTCCTGGGTGAGTAAACTGATTGAATCTTTTTGCAATTTCTTAGAGGATTAGGACAGGGAACCAGCTGTCCCAAGCTTGTAGTCAGTGAGGGAAAAAAGCAACTAGTGTTGAATGAATCGTCAGACATCCTGCAGTTTGCTGATCAGAACATTAAATCTGAAGAAGATTGCTTGTATCCATCTGCTCTTAAGCAGTCTGTGCAAGAATGGGGTGATTATCTGGTTTCTGATCTTTTTGAATCTTCGTTGAATACAACAGAAGAATTAGTTTCTAGTAATTAAAATTTGTTAATCGGAAATGATTTTCTTCATTCCGTGGTTGCTATGATGGAGAAAATCAATGTTTTGAGGCCATATTGTCGCAAAAAGATTTGTTGATCCTATTGCAAATTGAGTTCTAGACACAGGCTAATTATATGCCTTCAAAATTCTAACTGGAAGCCATCCATAAAGATATAAGAACAAATTCTAAGAGATTAACCACAATTAAATGCCTTGACAACTTTTCTCATCTACTTTTCATTTAATGTTTCCCTGGACTTGAAATTTGATGCTCTCGACATGAAGCTTAGGTTGTGTCACTTATCATCAAGGATAGCTAATTGATAATTCATCAATGTCTCCTATAATTCTGAATGGAATTTTCTAAATTTATATCTATGTTTTGGGAATATAGAATGCCAGCCTGATGTATATCACTGCAAAAGAGAAATCCTACAATCTATTTCTTCTCCATGTGCCAGAAGCTTAAGTTTCGAATTCCCCAAGCTGCCAGAATAGCCAATGAACTTCCCCAAGCAACTCAATAAGTCATGTTTGGTCTAATCGTTTTGTGGGGTCGGTTCTCAATTTAGCATGCTATATGATGTTCTGTCAAATGATGAAAGCTATACACTTAAATCAGTACCATTACTTTAGCTGGAGTTATCATTTCTTAATCAACTATAGGGTAAGATAATTTAGGACCAGGTCTTAAGTATTTCTTTATGAGCTTGATTTTTTAACCTGACGTAAGCATGGTAGACAATGAATATTTTCTTTATACTTGGTAAATAAGGATCAAGTTTCTTGTCCTCTCCCTTCAATCTAGGCAAAATATTATAACAAATTCAACCTTGATCATTCTAAGAGCATAACCTAAACATCCAAATGCGGCCAGCTGAAGATTATGGAACTTTCAGATCATATCCAGTTATGTCTCTAGAAGATGCCAAATATTCATCATCATATTAGCTAGAAGAAGGTTCCCTGGAAGAGGCGGAGCATAGTTTGGAAGCAATAGAGGACAAGGAGCATAGATCATAATGTGCCAACATTTTGTTTGACCAGCTTTAATTTTCTGTAGTTTAGATTTCATAGGTCCAGTTTCTGAACTCCACAAAGTATTCACCACTTCCCTACACATAACCAACAGGGAAAGCCATAGAAGCACAATAAAAGACAGAGCTAAGAAAAAGGTTAGAAGAGAAAGAAATGGGAGAGTAGAAAAATAAGAGCTGCCTAGAGCAATGACTACAAAGCATTCATATCAATCACATTGTCGCATATAGCCAACTCTTCACACCAGAAAACATGGCTCAACTCCCTTGCAAGATAGGATATTAATAATTATTCACCCATGCCTGTGGATCTTGACAATGATAGGGAAAAATACAGAACAGGAGGCACTCCAATTACTGAACTTAATCTTGTGAGCTATATAATTTCATAACAAACTGGTTATACAGTTACAAACATTAAGCACCTTGCACAGAAACCAAATTGAAATACTTATCCAATTTCTCATTGTAGAAGTAGTTACTCTTATGACAGCTGATGTCCTTAATGTAGTCTGGGAATGCTAGAGAAAGTTCATTACACTGGCCAAAAAGATTAAACCATTGCCTGTCGAGCAAGCTGCAAAATTTTGGAGTGTGACTACATAAATTTAAGAAATTTGTTAGTAGCTAGCTAGACATGGATAATTTCACCAATCATGACCTCCGGGAAGCACTGAATCATTGTTCCCTTCTCAAACGTCATAACCTTGCATTTGACCAGTTGATTATCATAAATGATTAGTTATTAATTGTGACACTTAACATCAATGAGCACTTGTCTTTTCAGATTCTGTGATACAATGTGAAGCAGGTTAATGCCATCATTGATCTCATGGTGCACATTTTGTGGATATTCCTGAGTGCTAAACACAATAGCCGCGAGATGTCCCACCCTCATCTGGAACACTGGACAAACTGTAGATCTGAAAATAACTTGCTTGTTCCCTACATTATTTTGTTTGGTTGATTTTTGTTAAAGATAGTAGCTTCGGTCAGATAAATGAGATGTTAATTACATCAACATTATAACTAGAAATTAATCTTGTACATATATATATATATATATTGATCTTATATATATATATATATATATATTGATATATATACACATGCAAATTGTGAATATAGAATTTCTAATCATATTGTTGATATAATAAACATTTGATCAAATTGATCAAAACAAAATTCCATTAGCTCCATATTAATCGATCTATGAATGATCGACAATACTATCCAAATTAATCATGCTCAATATCATTGTTTTGAGTAACAATTATATTCTGATCTTCATCGTTTATGAGAAACGATATTCATATTGTTTATACGATAATCATTCTCATAAATCGATAATCATATATCGATTATAACTTGCTTTCACCAATCTCATTATTAACAATACCGATTATGTTAAATCGGTTGTGTATTAACTAATATGTGTTATCATATATGAATCGGTGCATAAGAATATCGATTAAGGTAATCAATAATTATGATGAAGGGGTGCGATGGTATATGCTTGTGGAGAGGCATGTCTCCACACGCGTGGAGACGTGTCTCTCCACAAACATACACCATTTCTCTTTGCTGATTGTGATCGATGAAGACAAGTACAGAAATAACAAGTGCAAGTCTAATACATTGATTCATAATCAACAATACTTGGAGTTGTATAAACATTTATAAAGTATATACATCAGCAATACAAATCTATTAGAGTTCGATCTGCAAACTAATATTCTGCAATATACATCGAGTACTATTTAGAAATAGAGGCATCATCATACTTAATATGTGAACATATATATTGTGAAAATACTATCTTCTCTTATTACAACAACCTGTAAAAGATAAATTAGTTAGAGTATATAAATCAAGGGAGAATAAAAGTAAAATTAAATCTATTCTCTATTTACTTGCAATCTAATCATACTTTAACATGGTATCAGAGCTAGTCTAAGGGAGATCCGATTAGATTGAAGATAGTAGATTGATTAAAACTATAAATTGGTTATTAGAATAATCACATTCCTTTCTTCGTAATGGCAAGCGAATTCAGATTCGAAGATCGTCTTGAAGGAGCCTCCAACTTCGTCTCATGGAAGTTCAGAATTATGCTCACCTTGAGGGAGAGTGAATTAGACTCATTCGTGAAAGGGAATATACCATAACCAAGTGATGATGCTGAGAAAATTCAATGGAACAAGAACAATGGAAAAGCTATGAAAATAATAGTGGATGCAGTTAGAGATCACATAGTTCCAATTATTTCAAAATATGACACTGCATATCACATGTTCAAAGCTATAGCAAATATGTATGAGATCAATAATACTAGCAGAGCGCTCACATTGAAAAATCAACTTCATCATGTGAAGATGAATAAAGGAGAGACAATCACGTCATACTTTATGAGGATCACAAAACTAAGGGACCAACTATCCACCATTGGTCATCAAATGGACGATAAAGAGTTAGCAATGATGGCCCTTAATGGACTCCCAAAATCATGGGAATCATTTATTCAGGGAATAAGTGCACGTTCAAAGTTCCCAAAGTTTGATCGATTAAAAACAGACTGTATTCAAGAAGAATCTAGATTGACTACTAGGGGGATTAACCAAAACACTACAAATGAAGATATCCATGTGTTGAACACCCAAGCTCACAAGAAAGGGAAGAAGAACTTCAAAAGGAAGAAGGACAAAGGTACAAATAGAAAAGGATGCTCCGAGAAAAGGAGAGACATGTCACAAGTGCAATGTTTTAGATGTGATAAATTCGGACATTATGCCCTGAAGTGTGCGGATAGGCTAAAACAACAAGCCTCCATTGTTGAAGTGAGAAAAGCTAACATAGAAGATGATTATGAGAAGTTAGTTTTCTATTCTGCTTTGTCAAGCCAAGGTTCCAACAACCTCAACACTTGGGTGATTGATAGTGGAGCATCACGTCACATCATAGGATTCAAGGAACATCTAGACACCTTTGTGGAAAATTCTGATGAGGAAGTAACTATTGGGGACGACTCAAACTACCATGTCAGAGGGATTGGAACCTGTACCATAAATTTGAAGTCAGGCATATCACTCCAACTCACATGAGTACTATTTGTGCCCAGGATAAAGAGAAACCTTGTCTCCATTTTTGCACTTGAAGATAAAGGGAATATGATAACCTTTATGGAAGGCAAAGTCTTAGCATGGCCTAAAAACTCTACAATCAAGAAGGCTCACACCATAGGAGTTAGGCATGGATGTCTCTACAAACTATGCACTACTCCCACACAAGCCCTAATACATGAAAGTTCAAATTCAAATGAGATATGGCACAGAAGATTAGGGCATCTCCATTTTCATGCTCTACCATCCATAGAGAAAATGGTGATTGGATTACCCAAGTTAATTCAAAATCATGAAGGAACTTTCAAGGGTTGTGCCTTAGGAAATAACACAAAAGGGACTATCCAAAATAGTAACAGCAAATCTAAAGATGTATTAGAATTAATTCATTCTGATTTATGCGGACCCATTTCTGTACCCTCTATAGGAGCATTTTTGTACTTTGTTATATTTGTAGATGACTTCTCTAGGAAAAATTGGATCTATTTTCTCAAATGTAAAGAGTCTGAAGAAATTCTTGCAAGGTTCAAAGAATTCAGAGCTCTTGTAGAAAACTCATCAGGGAAGAAGATCAAAACCCTAAGGATAGACAATGGGCGGGAGTACACTTCAGACATCTTTAAAGAATTTTGTGTAAATGTTGGGATTAAGAGGGAGTTCACTGTACCCTATAATCCCCAACAAAATGGGCTGGCTAAAAGAAAGAATAGGATTATAGTAGAAGCTGCTAGGGCCATGATGTATGATCAAAACATTGAAACTTCATTTTGGGTTGAAGCCTCTAGAACAACTGTATATATTCAAAATAGATGTCCTCACTCACTTCTAGACAACAAAACCCCTGAAGAAGCATTCACTGACATCAAACCTGATATAAGTCATCTAAGAATCTTTGGTTGTCCTGTATACATTCATGTGCCTAAAGAAAAGAGATCAAAATGAGAATCCACAGGTAGGAAAGGAATATTTGTAGGCTATAGTGAAACATCTAAGGCCTATAAAATATACATACCTGGACAAAGATTCATTGAACTTAGCATAGATGTGATATTTGAGGAAGACATTGCTTTTAGTAGATCCAAAAGCTCTCATGAGATAGAAAATCAAGATCCTCCTAACAACATGGAAGAGGATCATACTCCTGAGATTCAGAGGGAGACCCCTGCAGAGGCTGAAAATGAAAGTCAAAAACTGCATTAGAAGAACCTAGCAATGTAAATTGAAAGAGACCACTTTGGGCCAGGAAAATGATTCAGGAAGCCGAGAATTATGCAACTTTAAAGGGAACCTTTAGGGAGAGCAAAAGACCTCACAAATTTTCTAGTTATGTTGCCTTGATGAGTGAGATCATAAATGCAGAACCTTCATGTGTTGAAGAAGCTTTAAAACATCAAGTGTGGAAAGATGCTATGTCAGAAGAGTATCAATCCATTGTAAAAAATGATGTCTAGGACATCGTACCAAGGCCCAAAGGAAAATCTGCGGTGTCCTCAAAATGGCTCTTCAAAATCAAACATGCTGCAGATGGCAGTATTGAAAACACAAAGACCGGTTTGTTGCCAGAGGTTTCTTACAAAAGGAAGGTATTGATTATGAAGACTTTAGCCCCTGTTGCCTGATATACATCAATTAGAGCTGTAATTGCCATTGCAACATCAAAGGGATGGAAGATCCATCAAATGGATGTGAAGACAACTTTCCTAAATGGTACTATTGAAGAAGTATATCTTGAGAAACCTGAAGGGTTTGTTATACACAATGTTGAATTACATGTATGCAGATTAAAGAAGGCATTGTATGGACTCAAACATGCCCCTAGAGCCTAGTATGAAAGGATTGATCACTACCTCTTGGGATTAGGGTTTACGAAGAATGATGCAGATCCTAATCTCTATTTTATGGTAATAAAAGGTGACATGGTGATTCTTATTTTATATGTTGATGATTTACTAATCACAGGAGAAGATCACTTAATCACCCAATGTAAAAAGGACATAGCTTCAGAATTTGACATGATGGATTTGGGTATCCTACATTTCTTTCTTGGGTTAGAAGTTCGGCAACAAGCAAATGACATCACTCTAAATCAAGGAAAGTATACAATTGATATTCTGAAGAGGTTTGGAATGTTGGAGTGTAGACCCATGTCTACACCAATGGAAACAAACTTACATAAATTGAAGGAAGCAACAACAAACTCAGAATTTGCAGATCCCACCTTGTACAAACAGATAATAGGATCCTTGATGTATTGGTCAACACCAGACTTGATATTTGTTATGCAGTAAATACACTTAGCCAGTTCATGTGTGAACCAAAGGAGATACATCTGGTTGCAACAAAACATATTCTGAAATATCTTCGAGGCACAATTGGATATAATCTTTTAGATACAAACATGTTGACCTGATCTACATGGTTACACCGATTCAGATTGGGCTGGAAGTGTGGTTGACAGAAAAAGTACATCGGGATGTTGCTTCAGTTTGGGATCTACAATGATCTCGTGGATTAGTAGGAAACAATCCTCAGTCGCACAAAGCTCTATAGAAGTAGAGTACATTTCAGCCTCCATGGGAGCAAGAGAAGCCGTGTGGCTTAGAAAATTGTTGGTAAGACTGTTTGGTCAGCTCTTAAATCCTACTGTCATCCATTGTGACAATCAGAGTTGTATTAAGCTTTTAGTGAATCCAGTGTTTCATGATAGATCAAAACACATTGAGATTCCTTATCACTATGTTAGAGACATGGTTGAAAGGAATGTGATCCAGTTGGAGTATATTAGTACAAGTGATCAAACAACAAACATTCTCACCAAGCCACTCTCTAGGTCAAAGGTTGAACACTTTCGAGATAAACTTGGTATGGTTGAAAATGTAAATTGAATTTGAGATTGAGTCTCAATTATACTTTATTTGTACTAATATGTAAAAGATGTGTAATGTGTAAACTTTTTTTATTGTCATGTGTGTGACTCCATGACTTTATGGCCCCCCTATGAACATTGTTGAAAGGTGACGACTTTTCAGTAATGATCACGTGTATCTGATTGATGTTGTAAAGTGACGACTTTACAACTATCATCTTCACTATCATGATGGTTATCGCGTGACTTGATATCCGTGGACATGTCATGATAGTTTGTATCTCTTAGAACATCATGATAGATATAATGAGACTTGATATCATTTAATAAACCATAATGTTTACCTTAGAGATCATCATGGTGGATATGCCATGATCTGATATCCTTATGGTAGGCATCATGAGACATGATGCCAATGCACATACCATAAATTTGGATGTCTGCGAGATATGGTGAATATCATGAGACTTGATATTCTTTGTTATACCATATCTCCTGATATCACGGTGAGGTGATATCTTTACTTGCTTTCAAAATTAATGGATTTATTGTGATGTCCTCTTGGATAGTT
>MU223409.1:386903-399298 GCA_018584345.1 Thuja plicata | reverse complement strand
TAGGGTCTGTGAGTAACCCTAAGAGACTCGAGTGTGAGTCTAGAGGATCCTGAAATGAATAGGGTCCAAAGTGAGATTCCTAATAGAAAGTAGGAGTCTAGAGGAGAAAGGTGACCTCCCCATCAGAAGCATTCAAACCCTTAATTCTGCAACAATAAATTCATTCTTGGCCTCTGGATGAAGCCAACGCCTGACATAATTCGTTGGGTGTTTCACCAATTCACTATGCTGAAAAACTTAGAAGAATTCACAATTCTTCAAGCTTGAAATCTGAAACCCTTGTTTCAATTTCTTTTCCACACATACAAAAACAAATGCACAAGTCATAGAATGAATGGATTTTCTCTTACCTTGGCTTTTTATAATTCTCGAAGAGAAATAGATATATATCTTCACAAATACTCTTCTCATAACTTAAAAATATTTAGCTTTTGTTTCTCTTGCTTTTGATGTATTTGAAATATAATATTTAATAATATTTCCTTCCATCTGGTGCACAATGAAATAATATAAAGTATGTTTTAATAATCACTTCTATCTCCCTTTAAATTGGCACTTTACATTATTCCTCATATTCACTTATAATTTGACTTTATGATCATTAAATAACCCCTTTTAATAATAAAGTCAAATAATATTTAATGATGTGCACTTTAATGTGTCAATTGGCCCCCACTTAAATAAAACTTTATATTATAACATTAACAATTAAGCATTAATAAAGGACTTTTATTAATAATTCATACCTTGGGCTTGAGCCAATAACTCATTCCATTTTGTCAACTGATGAACTCTGCCAATAACAAGTCCAAGTGCACTGCTAAAAATAGCAACATGGGCATAATTAACTTACTATAAATAGTAAGTCCCCCAAACTGAGCCAACTGATGAACGAGTCAATCACTGCGCATACCATGACCTTGGGTGTCCTGCCAAATATAGCACTAACCCGAAATTGACTTACTATAAATAGCAGTGTACCCCGGGGACGTGTCCCCCCCCGAAAAATCCCCAACGTATCTGAGATGGGGACGCACTGGGGATGGGGGGACACCGTCTCGGCGTTTCCGGCGGCGCTACCCATCTGCCACTGTTCTGTCGGAGATGCGGGGACGTCTCGGCGTCCCCCTCAGGGACGGGGGGATGCAAAAGAGTTCCCGAAGGGGACAAGGGGACGCAAAAGTGCCCCTCGACCCCTCCAGGGTACGCACGGGCGTCCCCTGTCAAAGCAAAAAATTAAGGTAATTTAAAAAAAAACATTTTTTAATGTTTCATTGGTCGTTTTTAAACTCTAGGGCATGTGGGGCCCATGTCTTGTGCTAAAATGCTTGAAAACATTATGTGGCTTCATTTGCATTCATTTTTTGGTTTCTTTGTGTTTGCAACAAGAAGAAGAAGAGTGAAAATATGATAAAAGGGTGCTTCTAAGAGTGAAAAGAGTGAATGCAAGTCAAAGAGGAGTGACAAGGAGCAAGAAGAAGAGGAGGAAGATTCTTCACCTTGTTCAAAAGATTTTTCAAGCAAAAGGTAGGGTTTCTCACTAATTTTTTATTTTATTTTCTGATTTTCAAATGAATGTTCATTGTTTTGAGTTTTATATTTCTTGTTGTTTCATTTTGTTATAATTATTTGAATTTCATTTCTAGATTGAAGTAGATTCTTGTTGTTTCATTTCTAAATTCTTGTTGCTTAAATTTTAATTTAAAATTTTGTTGTTTTAAAGAAGGGCATAGGTTGAAACCATGTATTTATTGTTTTTTTTTCATTTAGTGAAATGCAGTGTGAAAATGAGCTCCTACAGTCATGAAACAAGTCAAAGTGATGAGATGGAATTGGAAACTCATTCTCATAGTGATAGTTGCAAAGAGGATTATGAACCTGAGCATGATGATCACACCACTGAGGGGGATGAGCATGAGCAAACTGAATTTCAATCGACAGATAATTGGCCACCTGGTCCACCATCTACTGATTGCCCCTCCACACTTTTGGCAAACTGGGCTAGGGGTAACTATGATCCTAAATTTAGACAGTTTGCAGCAAGGATATTTGCCCCAACACAATCAGGTGGTGGCACAAGAAAGTGGAAATGCAACATTTGTGGTACAGATTGGTTTCGTAGCATCACTAGAGTGAATGCACACTTCCTCTTTTGGACAGGAAAAGGTGTGGGAGCATGTGAGTTTTTGAAGCTCAAGAAAAATTTGCATTATAGAATTGAATTCAGTAAGCTTTGGGGTATTCCAGATGACTGGGGAATCACAATAACTACTACCTGATCTGGTAGGCAACAGATTTAGAGTATTCACCAGTCACATGAGCAACAATCACAGGGGAGGCCACGTATTCCTACTCCTAGATCAAAGTCGAGAGCAACATCATTGACATGGGCAGCCTCGGGACCTTCTTCCACTTTTAGTGTTGTGGCTGAAGCACAACCCAACAAGGGAAACAAAAGGTGACAGTTGAAAGTAACCCCATATTAGATTTATTTAATGCGCACTTGAAAGAGGAGATAGAGGAATCCATTGGTAGATTCTTTTTTTCCAATGGCATACCACTTCATGTAGCTCAATCTCCTTATTATAAGAAGATGATGCAGCTGGTTGCGAAGGGGGGAGGACCATCATTTGTGCCACCAGGTCAGCACAAATTGAGGACCACAATCTTGGATAAAGAGTGCCAAGATCAGTACAACGATGGAGACCATGAGGGAGTGTTGGGAGGAGTCTGGATGCAGCATTGTCATGGATGGGTGGACGGACATTAGGAACCGTCCATTCATCAATATCATAGTTACATGCTCAGAGAGTCCATTCTTTCTCAGGGCAATTGATTGTTCAAGGCATCGAAAGGATGCTGATTTTTCAGTTTGACATGCTTCGAACAACTATTGAGGAGATTGGTCCACAAAATGTGGTCCAAGTAGTGACAGATACAACACCTGTGTGTAGAGCTGCAGGGAGGCTTATTGAGGCAGCATATAGACATATTTGGTGGACTCTATGTTGTGTGCATGCCATGAACAATGCACTCAAGGACATGGGGAAGATTGACTGGATTAAGGGAGTGGTCAGCGATGCTAGAGATGTGCAGATGTATATCTGCAACCACCACACTTCACATGCACTCTTCAGGAGCTTCGCGAAGGAGTTCTTGAAACCAGTTGAGACCAGATATGCATACTATTTCATTCTTTTGGACAGAATGCATGAGTTGCAGGGGCTACTGCAACTCATGGTTATGATGAATGAGTGGAATCGGTGGGATGGGTCTAGGACAGAGCATGGGAGGAGGGTGAAGGAGATAGTGAAGAGTGATGTATTTTGGAGTGATGCAAAATACATAGTATCTATCATCAGTTCGGTTTTCCAGGTCATTAGATATGGGGATGGGGATGCACCTAGCCTTGGAGAGGTGTACTAGTGCATTGATTCTATGCTTGGCCAGATGAGGGTAGTTGTGCGAGAGACGGACTCCACTTTAGCATTTCACAATGAGCACATTCGGCCTATTATTTAGCGCAGATGAGACAGCCTAAACACTCCCTAACACATGGCTGCTTATGCATTGAATCCGAAGTGGTACATGCCTAGGCCTGGTAGAGTTACACCGGTTAAGGATGATGAGATGATTGATTCATATCATGCTACTCATTGTAATCATATTTATGTCTTATGCATCTTTTCGGGTGAACCCACAATAGTGGGTTACACTTTTTCGCAGGAAGCAATTCCTCCTAAAATTCGCAAAGCAGGAGGATTTATAAAGTACTTACGATAGAAAGTAGTTTCGATCAAAACTAATTAGTTTCGATCGAAAGTACTTTCTATCGAAACTACTTTCTATCGAAAGTAGTTTCTATCAAAAGTCTTTGATTAGAGGCCATAGGAGGATCCACTTTTGTGGTGAACTTGTGATGGACCGAAAACGACTACCACACTAGCCATTCGTTTGTTGTCTCAGGTTTCTAGTTCTTCAGCTTCTGAGAGGAACTGGTCTACATATAGCTTCATCCACTCTGAAGAGGAACAAACTTACCTCTCAGAGAGCAGAGAAGCTGGTGGCTGTACATAGTGCCTTGTGTATCACTGATCGCAGGACATGTGTGTACAAGGAGAGCCCAGCAACACGATGGGATGTAGAGCCAGAGGAGCCATCACAAATTGATGAGGATGAGGATGCTTCAGATGCAGGGCTGATTGGTGTTCCTTTCGCGACTCTTGACCTTGGAGAGTCTGATAGTTCCAGTGATGACGAGTTTGCCGACCTCCCGAGGGATGATTAGAGGCCTCCTTCACTACATTTTGGGCCTTGGCATTTTGATTTTGTAGCTTGTACTTGTTTTGATATTCATATCATGCTACTCAATGTAATCATCTTTATGATTAGATACTCATAATTTTGATATATCATATCTATTATAAATTTATATAATAGAACTCTTCCATTTGCTGATTCAAGTATTTATAATTCTATTGTTCAAACTTCAATGTTCAATGTTCCATGTCCAATGTTCAAACTTCAATGCAATGTTCAAGTATTTACTTTAGTCTTTTAGTAATTGAATTCTAATTTACTATTAGTATTTTAGTATTTTACAGTTACTGACAAGTGACAACTGTTTTACATCTTTATGTCTTAGACTCTTATATTCAATATTGTTATACATTTTTTCATAACTAGCATTTTATTTACCACATGTATAGTATATACACCCCCCACCGGTCCCCCACCGCCGTCTCCAAATTGAGGCCCCTCTATCCCCCCTGCTCAGAAACCTGTCCCCCTATTATGAGGTCTACCCATCCCTAAGGCGGTGTAACTATGATAAATAGTAAGTCCCAAACTGGAAGCTCCGCCAATGTCACCACAACTCCATACTGCTAGCAAACTGTCCAGGTGCCGTGCTAAAGATGGAAACTCTGACTTACCCAAAATAGACACTATAAATAGTAAGTGTGCCGATCTAAGTCAAACGATGAGCAATCCTGAACATCCCTGATCATTGGAGTGGGAAATGGTCCCTGACTCTACCAACTAGACCCTCTGAACAACTCCATTAGCCTATGAGGGTCAGGAAATAGGCTAATCCTCTAAAAGTTGACGCTCATGAAAATGGGGACATTACAGTCCGCCCTTCTTGACATTGCTTGTCCCCAAGCAATCTCAGAAACAAAAAACACACCAGTCCACTCGGATCCCAAAGGTAGAATCGTGTAATGTCCCTGTGATCACCAACTAGCTCCTGTAACATCATCACCAATACAACTGACAGAACCTGCCAAACTGAATCGAACCCAACGGTAAATGTCACAGGAGTGAATATCTCATAGGGGAGCAACTTGAAAGGTAGACAAAGCTTGCTTTTCGAAACTGCACAAGGTGAGCTATCATACACACTGTCCAACACATGCATAATTGAACTGTGCACCTGAAAGAGATCATGCACGTGAGGATCAAAAGAAAAACCATATGTACTCGGCATCATGTACACATCCCAAAACTCCTCAACGAGCCCTGTCTGAAATCATGATGCACTAGAAGGATCCCAAACTCTGAACAAAAGCTTGTCAAAAGGAACATCCTCAGACTCCTGCTGCTCAACTCTGAACTCAACTTCACCGTGCCCAAAGTGGTGAAGCCAATCATTGGGACCCACCCAAACTGCAGTGCTAGCCCTGTCATCACTCGGGTCCCAAAGCACACTGAACTCACACCCATGTGTACTATGGAGATTGTAAAGATTGATAAACTTCTATAAATTTTAGTATTGAATATTTAATGTTATTGCTGTTTCATGGAATGTTCTTATCCTTTATAAGACACTTCTTATACTTGTCGATTTCTGTGTTTTTCTGTATGTTCAAGTAATCAAATGTATTAAATTTATATTACATTGGGCAGTCATGACTTGATGAATCGTGTCTCATTAATGAGTCACGACTCATCAGGTCGTGACTGTCCATATAACATATGTTGTTTCATTAAACATGCCTATAACTATCGATTATTATACATTATGCATGTCTTATTAATTGAAGTCGATAACTATCGACTTGGGGTCTTGTATTATCACCGACGGCTGGCGTATTAACAGAAGTCGATAGCCATCGACTTGAAGTCTTTCATTATCACCGATGACTATCGGTTGATATAAAACAATAGCAATCATTATTTTATGAGAATCGATACTCATCTATATTTACTATGAACAAACTGATGTAATCGGTATTATTTCAAGTATATTCATTAATATATATGTATATATTAATGTGTATGTAATAGCAATTACACACACATTAATATGTACATATTAATAGATCATTTCAGATATAATGAAATATATATGTATATGTTAATTTGTATGTAATAGTAATTACATATACATTAATATGTATTTTATATATATTGATTATCTGAATGATGCTATCAATTTCTAACACTCCCTCTTAGCTAGAGAAGATAATTTATCTTATGCCACCTTAACTTGTAATACCAAATTTTACATATTACCTTAGATTGTAATATGAGGAATCACCTCATATCGTGATACCTAATTTTCATATCATCTCAGATCGTGATACGAAGAATCACCTCAGATCGTGATATGAGGAATCACCTCAGATCATGATACTTAATTTTTATATCGCCTCAGATCGTGATACCTAATTTTCATATCACCTCATACCGTGATATGAGGAATCACCTCAGATCATGATACTTAATTTTTATGTCACCTCAGATCGTGATACCAGGATATAGTAATTAAAGAACATTACATGTAATGAGCCTAAGTTGGCCTCATCATTAAACCATCAAATTTTACTCAACTTCTATGCAAATCATGTGATTGACATTTTGTCAAATAGTTGGCAGGCAAATAATTATACTACTGTAGTGAACTTGTCCAATATTGACTCAATGTTTTTAAAACAATTTTCGTGTCTTGGCCGATTGGAGAAAGCAACATTTGTTTGGCGTTTAAATCTTAGAAATCATGCTTGTATTTAAATATGAAGTAAACATACATATATCTATTTCAGCTCCATCATTTACGAGCATTAAATTAAACTGAATTTACATATCATATCTTTGCCAGCATACACACTTATTTCATCTAAAAAAAACCAATGTCTAAGGAGAACCTGGGAGTCATGCTCAAGTCTGGGCGTGGTTCTTATGCCGCTGCCAACTACTAACTCCCACGTGGCTAGTACTTGACGAACGTCCTTTTCCCACTGCTGCAATGCTGAACACGGCCAACTAGTGGCTCCTAACGCACGTGGTGCCCTGTGGTCTCCCCCACGATACCAATGCTAGGCGGCTGGAAGTGAGGTCGTGGCCTGGCGTGACTGCTTCCTTCCCTTGGACTATCGCGGTCCTTCACTAGTATGTGAGTATGTGAGCCACTGTCAACTTAGCTACCGGTTTGGTAATGACGGCTTATTCCTCAATGGCGTGGCTTGTAACAAGGATCTTTGCTGTCATCCAAGTGATGTTGGATGGGCAATTACTTTCGCAGCAACCTGTAGATCCCTTTTCAGCAAATAACGTGGCCTCTTATGTAGACCTCATTTCAAAGAACTTCAGAATTCAGAACTTCTTGTATACATCAGCACGAAGAAGCAACAATCGACTATACAACATCACTCGATTATAGGCAATTGATTATACAACAACAATCAATTGTGGATTAGATGAAGAAGAATCAGTCTTCAATCAACTAATTTGACCCTTCAGCTAGGGCACAGATAAGTAGGAACAATTCCCAAGAACAAATTCAATAATCAATATTCGATAGATGATCTCTTCACAAATGAGCTTGTATTTATAATACCTTGGTCTCCGTATTTTCCAAAAACCATCATCAGTTAATTGCTCTTTAAAATTTAAACTTTTAAAACATTATAATAATAATAAAGTATTATTATTATTATAATATCGCCTTATTATTAATTAATAACATATTGTTATTAATTAATACAAGTAATTATCAAATATAATTCTGATGATGATTCTTGCAACACCTGCCATACTGATTGACCAACATGCTCATCACTGCCCTGCCAAAAATGGCAACTGCCAAAAATAGACTTACTATAAATAGTAAGTACCCAGTCCAAGAAACTGCATAACTGAATATCGTCTGGAGAATTGACCACTGTCGATACTGCCCTGCCAGAAAGGGAAACTGGCTAACCGACTTACTAAAAATAGTAAGTCTAGACTTACTAAAAATAGCAAGTCTGCCAACTGGGACCCTCAAAACCCTGCATCAGCTCACGAGGGTTGCGATGATGAGCTGACCAAGTCACTGCCACAACCTGCTAAAAATAGGGTCATCATAGTCCACCCTCCTCAAGATTGCTTGTCCTCAAGCAATCACCGGAACAAGGAACATCACAATCCACCTGGGTCCCATAGAAAAAAGTATACCCTGCTACTGGCAAAAATTGTAGGCTCCTGTAGCATCACCCAAAAAGTGAAACGGATAACTCTGTAGAGAGACTCGAAATAACCGCTCACCCAACCTCCTGTACTGAATCTGTCTCTGCCCGGATCTCGAAAGAAGTGAACTTCAGGATCATCAAAAACCAAGAAGTATGGGGGACTCGGATCCCTGATATACTGAACTCCCCCAGCACACCCAACAAATCTGTACTGAGTGTGTAGATCCTCTGCACAACCATGATGACTACCTCTGTACCAAATTGTACCCGGGCTTGAATATCTGCCCACTGTATAATCTCTGTAGTCATAGTAACTCTCCAAGTCACCCTCTACTGGCTTGCAGCCAAAACTTCCATCAACTGCTGATGGCGAGAGCCCATCCCATAACGGATGATAAAGACTAGGAGCCAATCCACAACTGTGTGCCATCAACTCATCAACATGAGAATCAAAGGAACAATAATGAACACTTCTCACCATGTAATGACGGTAAAAGGCTCCGCTCTCTGTCAAAGGCTCATCATTCCCTAGTTGTGAACCCAATGATGGCTCCAAGCTCGTACTCTGCAAAATAGGTTGGACAGGATCCTAAGTGACCCTCTCAACAAACCCAACCTCAAACTCTCTGTGAGGGACCATCGTAGTCAAAGTACCTACAATCTCTCTCACCAAACGCCGGATCGCACCTGTACCCTAGAGGAGAACACCCTCAAAAGCTTGGTAAGATCCCTCACGAATTTCTGAATTCTGAAGAAGGTGATCTAAAAATGATTCCGGGTAGTAACATCTATAGGAGGTAGCATCCAATTGCTCCCCTCAGAACCATAATTGGTCGTCGCATGATTGTGACGTAGCCAACTGCCTATCATCACCAGCTATGCGCTTACCATCAACTGCCTCAGGTGATACCATGCCTCCCTACTGAGCAATCAAAGGAGTAGTGTCATGTACAGGAACAATAAATGCTGACTGGTCCACTGCACTGCCTGCAACGTCCTGTACTGTGTCACCTGACGTACTGCTACCAACTGTAGTATCCATCCCAAAGTCCGGCACACTACAACTCTCTACTGCAGTGTCTAACTCAATTGCACAAGTATCAGATGGAAGTGAATCTGCACCTCCAATGCTGAAATCAAGGGTGGATGTATCCCCACTGCTATCACATCCAACTACCCCAACTGTGGACATCATTAGATCATCAGACACCATAATATGTAATTGAACTGGGTCTGGTGCTGGTGTAGACTGAAGATGCTCCAGTTCCACAGTCACCTCTGCTAACTGAGCCTGCGACTCTTGGAGAGCCAATTGAGTGCTCTCTAAATCCACTGAAGTCGTCGTGAGCTCCCGAGTAAGCTCACTCACCTCATCCTCTCTATCCAAGAGCGCCTCATAAGCTGTACTTCTCAGAATCCTGACAGCCTCCTGTAATGAATGAATCTCTGCAAGGGCCAAGTAACAACCGCCGAGCTCATCATCCATAGGAGAACCCCAACCATGAACAACTAGCAGTTGCCGAGCAACATCAAAATGCTCGACTGTGGTAATAGTATCGCGCTCGCTAACTCTCAACTGGCTAGTCACATGATGACTATGAGTGGTTGGTCCTCTACGCAACACCTCTGGCATGCTGTCCATACTGCAAATAGACGTGGCAACCAAAGTACTCTCAACAACACTATCTCCCAGTGCACTATCCACTGAGCTCTGTGAACTGATAGCTGAGCTCATGTCCTCCAACGGAGTATCAACATCTGACACGTCTCCGTCGAACTCCTCTGTACATGAAGCTGCTATAGAATCTATCTCCTCAACACTGCCTCATCCTCTGTGACCTCTGGGTAATCCATATCCTGGGACCGATCTGTACTCCAGTAACTCGGAGTCCTCTCCCAAGGTCTGCTGCAGACATGGCTCACTACTGGTGGAGTCATCCTCAGGAGTCATATAAGAGGTATCTGAAGCAACCCCAAATGCTAGCAACGACTCTACTTCTTCAGGTGTCCCTGAAGGAACCTCAACTGTCTCCGTATTAACCCCTGAATCTGGGTGATGCTGGCATGAGTCCGTATCTACTATCTTGAACTCAGTACTAGCATCATCACATGTGGCCTCCGTACCCACATCCCTCATACAGGAGGAAACTGGCATCTCTTGTACCAACCCCATCACATGACTACTGCTATCCCGATCTGTACAATCTGTCTCCATCCCCTCAAGGCAATCCTCAAAGGTGGTATCCTCCTGGATAACTGAACTAGTCACTGTCTGACTCGATAATACAATCGCGTGTGGAAATGACATCCACTGCAGTCGTCATCTCCTGCTGTATCACCGGATCATCAACACCACAACAAGATAGCTCCATGCTCTCGCCTATCCCATCTGAGAGGTGTGCTGCCTCTCGCTCCGGTGCTACACTACAACAACTGATATATACATCTCTGATGACAAGTCCATTCTCAAGAGCAACTGAACCATCAGAGGCAACTACTGCATCAACTGTATCTGCATCCACTGCAGCAACTACACAGGAAGCCTCAACCTGCTGAAGCTCAGTCCTGCAGTCTACCACTGGTACTGGCATGTGCACCTGTCTATCATCAGGTACAAGAGTAGGTGTCGTACTTTATACTCGTGGGTCTACATCTCGAACACCTGTCGGGGAAAGCTCAAGCTTCCTGCCCAGCAATCTCGATGACGGCCTACAGAAAGCAGAAACCATGTACCTTGCTGCCCTATCCACTGTCTCTGTATCCGACAGACTGTCTGCCAGCCTCTGCCGATGAAGTCTAAGTCTCTCCATCAATGTATCTATCCTGTCATTACTCCGTGTACTGTTGCGCTGGCTCTCAGAGCTAAGCCGCCTGTATCTGTCCATAACTGACTTCTCAAATAATAAAATTTATGAACCCGATTTACCTGCAGGCTGGCAGGAAACCGCTCTGATACCACTGTAATGAGCCTAAGTTGGCCTCATCATTAAACCAACAAATTTTACTCAACTTTATGCAAATCATGTGATTGACATTTTGTCAAACAGTTGTGTTGTCCCTAAATTTGCATTCCCCAAAATTGGGGCAACCCTACGCAATACTCAGTTGCTTGCTAGGAGTTTTTGTCTAAGCGTGTCGATGTTACGGAAGGAGTATTTTTCAATGGAATCAGTCATCCCTTTATTTCTGGTTCTATCTTCTAACTAAACGTCAAGTCCTTTTCTTTTTCTTGTTTTTCTCTTTTCGCTTTGTTTTGCGTCTTGTTCTTGTTTCCAGTTTTGGTTGGCATCCTTGGTTTTTCAGTGGCGTTGTGAGCAGTCTTCCGCATTCTTCCAAGGTCAGTAGAGAAATGGTCTTTTCTGGTCGATCACCTAAAGTATAAGCTTATTTTGTGTGTGTGATAGATCTTAAATTCTATCTTAAAAATTTTGCGCTACTCTGCGAAATTTTGCTTGGAAATTCTAATGATGGCGTAATTTTGAATCAAATTCGCATATCAGATCATTAATTTCTAAAGACGCATATGAATATTTTAAAGTTCTTTAGTGTAATAAATTTTACAAATGATTATCGCATATGCGTATATTGTTTAAATAAATTTATTATAAAAACGATTAGATAAAGTTGAAATTTATTTAAGAATATTGCTTAATAAATTTCGTAATCTATTGATTTTATTATTTAAATCAAAACGATTTATTATTATTATTATTTTAAAAGAAAATAATAATAAATAATAAATTATAAAACAATATTAAAGTAATAACTAATGATGATGTCTATTTATAATTAGTTATATTATAATATTGCTTTTAAAATAATAAAATATATCTTGTCAAGGAGGCGTCGAGATTAATTTTACATAGCATATGCTGTGCGGTTCATATTACAATTCTATCCCCCAAAGCCCGCGATAGGTAAGGTGAATGAATCGCATATGTA
>MU223409.1:346128-358280 GCA_018584345.1 Thuja plicata | reverse complement strand
AGAAGCATCAGAATCGAAATCTGTTTGCACTGGAGTGATCCTGATGATAAAAGATGATGAACGAACCTGACGGGGTGACTTACTAAAAATAGACGCTCTCTCCAAGATTCTTGGAGCCCAAACCGGAGCCAGAAATGAAAACCGAGAGCATCATTCAACTCCTCTAACTCATCTGAGCTCATCGGAACTATCCCTTGATTTACTATAAATAGTAAGTTCATACCAATGACCCTCTAAACCCCTCGCCAGACCACGAGGATCGCAATAATGACTTGGCACCATCATTTCAATGACCTGCTGAAAAATGGTGACATTACATGCAGCAAAACTCTAACTATACTAACCATATGCATTGGTTCGATTCATTTGAAGGATTCTATTTAAAGACATTCATTTGAATAGTGTGGTGGATGCGGTATAAATGTGGATATGAGAAAAGATGGCAGTCCTTATGGTATCAAAGAAGCATCCAAGAGTATGGATTCATTGAAGGGGAATTATGATGAAGAGTTGATTTATGCCTGATATTTCCTATATGGGCTCTCCTTACGAAAGGAAATATTTGAAACTTAAGATAAGTATTCCATGTTTTATTATTGCACATAAATTTTGAGTTTGAAATTTATGCTATAATATTGGCTAGTAAAATCCTTTATGCTTCTATATTTGGTATTTCTCTTTGAGATAGTTTAGTTTTATGAACTATTTGTAATCTCTCTGAAATGCTTTTAGGACAGATCAAGAAACATAAGAGATTGCATTCAAGAAAGAAAGAACTTGATGCTTACAGTCATAGAACTAAGTTAAGGGAGTTTAACAATCTATCAGAGGCAACCTTGGATGAGAATTTAAGAGGTTGATAGGTTGATGCATGTACTTGAAGCTTCATATGGGAGCTAGATTATCATGAATGTTTGGTGTTACCAAGCCCGAGGATAAATCCACAGTTTATTACATTCACTCATGTTGCTATGAAATCAAACAAGTACATTTGTATACGAGGAACTACTCCTACGAATAATGTTATGATCAAAATTTCAACATGATGAGAGTCTCTTGGAGCAAGATATTTTCACGATTGGGACCATGTATGTTTCGTAACAGAGGGAGCTACTAGAGGATCTCCCAAAATTGTTTTTCAAAGATCTTAATCATTCTGATTTAGAAGGGCATGCAATATCGAGATGGTTTCCCTAGTGACCAGGAAACTATAGAAAGACAAAAGATTGAAATTGAAAAGATGTAGTTCCATCTAGGTCATGATATTCCTAGATAGATGGATAAGTTGTTAAATCAAAGGGCATTGAACAAAGACACGAGTTGCTGGCAGAAGGTTGATATTAGATTCAAAGGGAGTCTGACAGCGCATCTAAAAGCAACCATAGACGAGGAGGTCAAGAGGTTGTTGGAAGAGGATCTGATCCATTCTGATCTTCAGGGAATTTGGTCATATTGGATTGAGGGAGTCAACAATAAAGATGTTTTTTTGCAGTCAGAGGACTATGATCATGAGATTGAGTCCTATGTGTGCTGGCTGAAATGCCTTTATGCTAACTCCTACATAACTTGGGGTTTACCAAGAGTGATGCACACTATATAAGAGATATAGTGCATAAGCATGCTATTCAAGGTACATTATCACTACAAGACAGATGGTTGATATTCTCACCAAGTCTCTTGCTAGAGAGAAGGTTGTATACTTTTGATATAAACTTGGTATGTTGGAGAATGCAGCCTTAGATGAAAAGGAGTTTCAACATCTGTGATATATTATTTTCTATGTCATTGCATTCTTCTCTTTGAGAGAGAAGTCTAAGGTGAAAGCCCTTGTTTCCACCCTTTGGGATGAGCCATAGTGGATCCACTCCCTGAGATGAGTCAAGGTGGATGTCATGTGTGTGACTCCATGACTCTATGGGCCCACTCATCTTGTGTACATTTCTGAGAGGTGACGACTTCTTAGACAATGAACACTTGTATTTGATGTTACAAGGTGAAAATCTTGTAATGAAGATTCGTTATGGTAGACATTTAATATGTCAGTGCACATACCATAATAGGGTTATATGTAAGGGAATGCAATGTTCCTTATTACTATATCCTTGTATCACGATCTAAGGTGATATAAAAATTAGGTATCACGATTTGAGGTGATATGAAAATTAGGTATCACGATCTGAGGTGATTCCTCGTGTCACAATCTAAGGTGATATGAAAATTAGGTATCAGGATCTGAGGTGATTCCTCATATCACATGTTAGGTGATATGTAAAAATGGGTATCACATGTCAGGTGATTCCTGATATCACATGTCAGGTGATTCCTCATATTACATGTTAGCTGATATGTAAAATGGGTATCACGCGTTAGGTGATTGCTCATATCACATGTTATTTGATGTTTGTCTTCACGAGGTATGTGAGACTTCTTATCATGAGTTATGTGATACTGATAATTACGTGTTATGTGATGTTTGTCTTCACGATGTATGTGAGACTTCTTATCATGAGTTATGTGATACTGATCATTACGTATTATGTGATGTTTGTCTTCACAAGGTATGTGAGACGTCTTATCACGAGAAATGTGATATATATATGATTTTATCTTCTCTAGCTAAGAGGGAGTGTTGATGTTGTGTAGCTATTGTGAGGGTCATAAGTGTTGATAAGGGAAACCACTACACATTTTGTTTGATCATTCTCCCTAGCTAAGAGGGAGTGTTAATGTTTGTAGCTTGAGTCGTATGATCATTTAGAATACATATAATACTTTGATATTGATTAATAATATTATATTGCATTTGTATATATATATGTTATATTATATAACATATATTATGCAAACTCATATTATTCTAATATATGATTGATTAATGAAACATTAACAATTATGATGAATAGACATGTCCCATGAAGGGGCATGTCGCTTCTAGCCTCTTTCTCAATATAAATGAAAGAGAGATTGTTGCATTTGAAAGACACATACAACATAGAGTGCTATTACATTTGCAGCTATTCTAAAATTCAACATAAATAAATGCCCCTTAAACCATAAAGTTATATGATATCATTGTGATGCAGTTTATTAAATGACTTTTAAGTCATTAAGTGGCTCCATTCACATCAAGTGAAAATATAACTTTATAATTGCTCTTTATCATTAATTATTAATAAAATATTACTTTATTAATAAATAAAATAACATGACTCCAAAAATAATCATTATCTCTTGTTTCCGTCTGAACCTGGGAGTAAACCGTTGTGTCCATTGTGCATCGAACTACCTTACTAAAAATAGTAAGGGTCCCTCGCTAACATCCATTGACTTGCTATAAATTGTAGGTCCCTGAAACTGAGCCAATTGACCAATGAGTTAATCACTGTGCATATCATGAGTCTGGGTGCCCCTATCAAAAATAACTCTGACCGTAATTTGACTTACTGTAAATAGTAAGTCCCAAACTGGAAGCTCTGTCAATGTCACCACAACTCCATACTGCTAGCAAACTGTCCAGGTGCCCTGCTAAAGATAGACATTCTGACTTACCCAAAATAGACACTTACGATAAACTATAAGAACCCGTTGCAAGTTCTAACTCTGACAACACTGGATTGTGGTTAAATTTTGGATGTTTGATATTTGGTCAAACACTTTGGACGGACCCGCAAGTCCAGATTGCCCGGATCCAGCGTGGACCCGTGGGGATCCTGCGTGGACCCTCAAGGATCCCGCGCAGATCCCTAGGGACCCACGACCATGCATGATAAAAAGTGGGTCCAACCCACTTAAAAATTATTTAATTATTATTATTTTTCCTTCTAACCCTAAAACGACCCTTATTATGGAGCCTCCAAACACATTTCATTTCACATTTGCTCTCTATTTTTCTTTCTCATTCTTGCAAGTTTGAAGTGAGGTGATTGTATTTGAAGGAGATCGATTGTGGAGTGACAAATACCTTCCAAAAAGTAGATTTGAGTGACTAAAGTATGCATTTCAACCATATTCTTTAGTTTTTTGATAGATTATTTCAAGTTTTTGAAAAGTTTTAAATTTTTTTCGAGTATTTGTATAAGTTTTTTCTTTTTCATTTTTGTTATAGATTGCTATGTTTTTTTTTCATTTTTGTTATAGATTGCAACAATCATACAATGAGTAGATCAAGGCTTAATGGGTGGGGAGGGGTCTCAAAAATTTAGAATTGATAAAGAGTCTCCTTTATGGAGACACACTACAAGAATTTCTCAATGTCCTAGAGGTAGGGGTTTAGACGGAAATGTAATTTTTGCCACACAATATAGGAGCTCCTACTCCCGAGTAAAATTTCATTTTTTTGACCCTGGGGGTCAAGGGATTAACATGTGTGAGGGCCCAGGGCCAGATAAGAAGGGGTTGTCAGCTGTACAAATAACAACTTTTGTAAAAGAACAAGAAGATGGTCGCAAATTAGTTTCAAAAGGGAAACAAGGTGCTTATACTGGGAAACAAAAAACAATACCACTATCTACTCAACCAACCACTAGATCACATCTCTTCTTGCCTATGCCTTCTAGGGATGATGAAGATGTAGAACAACCACAAATAACCACTCGCAAGAGAGGCCCATTAGATAGGGCATTTCAAAATGAGTTAAGAGATATTGCTGATAAAAAAATTGGACGTTGCCTCTATGCGAATGGTGTTCCATTCAACTTAGTGAGATCACCTTATTGGAGGGAGATGGTGCAAGCAATAAATAATGCATTTTCTGGTTACGAAGAACACCACCTTATTACATAGTGAGAGAAAAAATGTAGAGGCACAATTAAAACCAACAAGAGATTCTTGGGTTCAAATGAGTGTGTCTATTGTTTCAGATGGATGGAAAGATTGCAAAAACTGTCTATTAATCAATGCAATTGCTGTATGCCCCAAGGGGTCAATGTTTTTGAGGGCGGTTGACTGTGAAGGGGAAGTAAAAAATGCAGAGTTCATTGCCAAGATTTTCATTGATTCCATAGAGTTTGTGGGCCATGACAATGTTGTCCAAGTAATTACGGACAATGCAAAAGTTTGCAAGGCTGCAGGTGCTTTGGTAGAGGCTAGATATGATCACATATTTTGGAAACTGTGCTCCGTCCATTCTCTCAATTTAGCGATGAAAGTAATTGGCACCCAAATAGAATGGGTGAAACAGATATATGAGGAGGGCGAGGAGATTCAATTGTTTGTGACAAATCACCATATGTCACAAGCAATTTTCAGAACTTATTTGAGATTGGAATTATTGAAGGTAAATTTTAAAATTTAATTTATTTAGTTTTGCATAATTGAATAATTTTTTTTTTTGTTGTTTACATATTTTCAATGTGTTACTAACTTATTATTAATATGTTCTTGTAATGTCCCCTTCTCTGCAGTAATGCAATTTTATGCCTGATTAGCCTATCTAGCCATCCGAATAGTCTAATGGCCGCTTTTCAGAGGATGCCAGTCAGTCACAAGTGCTACGTAGACATTTATTTTATATCTGAGTCAGACTATATCGTTGGGATACTTTATTTTATAAAGTATCGTTATAAATTCACTTTAATATTATATTTTTAAGTTACTTTATTTTATAAAGTGACTTAAGTGACTAAAAGACGAAAGTGCTTTTTTATCCCACATTGCCTACTCGGATGTTTTGGCCCTCACTTCGAGGTGATAAAAGGAAGGCAATCTTCCTTGGAAAAGGTACAATGAGAATTTATGAAATTAAATATTTTATAAACGGTTGCTTGAATGTGACTGATAATTCTTGAGGACGTAGCCCCTTAGGAATTTTAATGGAAGTTGGACGTAGCCCTTGTCTTCCAGCTTGGTGAGATCACTTCAGATTTCACAAGGGATTTAACTGAGTAAGTTAAGTTTACATCCTTCAGTATTTTGCATTGTTTCAAACAGTTAGAAAGATTTCAAACTTAATATCACTCCCTGCATTGAGAAACCGTTCAAATAAATCCAACTGTGGTAGACCATCTGGGCGGTAGCCTGTGGAGTTAACTATTACATAAGACCATTCCATTAAAGATGTTGGGTAAGTCTGGATGTTTCGAAACTCTAAGTTAGGGAGAGTCGAATTAATACAGGGGGCTCCCTAGTGTAGAAATAGCAGTCAATCACTGCAGCTCGTGGTACACGTTTTCCTCCTGGGATAGAACTTTTATGTGACGGTACACTGCAGTAAGTTACTCCCCATGTCTGCTGCATCAGACTTCTCAGCGGCACAGCAAGACGGTTGTAATAGGCTGAGTCGGCTTAATCAGTACGGGCCGCGCGAACAAGGCATATACAGTCGGGGTGACTTATTGTGGGAACAGTAATAGTTCCGCAGGGAGTTTTAGCATTCAGAGTACACAGGGGTAGCGCGGTCTCAATCCCAAACAATAGCTGCGGGGGAGAACAGCAACGGTAACAGCATCTTCATTACCGTCAGTGGATGTAGCAGTCACCAGGCATCGCGACACAGACAACCACACCAGCTGCTAGCGCCAACCTTTGGGTGTGTAGCCTGTCATTCTGCGACTGGGCTTTGCTGGATGCATCTGGTATATACAACCCAGCTTCTCAGTTCACACAGAGTCTGGGAATAGGTGCTACACAGTGGATATCCAGCTCACACAGAGACATCAGATAGGAGGCGTGGAGTGGTCTGCTTACCCAGGTATTGCATAAAACATTCATAGTACAAGGCGGCAATCAATCTTAAAGGTGCACAAGTTCAGTTCGATCTCATTCCTCCCTCTATTTACTTTGCAATCAGTCTGGAAAAGAAAGTCGATATTCAGTTTGATTCGGTTTTCATTATACTTATTATTAAGTCCATGATTGTAAACAAATCTTGAATTGAAGTTTCTAAATCAATACAATTCCAGCAGTAGCTTGCATGTTATTTTATGGATAATCTATTTTGCATTACACATTGAGAATAGAAATCAAAACAATCACAGTCACACTTTTCGTGACATAAAACAAGAAATTCCCCAAATACACAAAATATTGCAGACAAACAACACCTACAGCCAGGCAGGGATATTACAGTTCTTAGGTGGCTGAAACTCGTTTTTCCTCTCACACAATCGTCTTGAGACGACTTGTGAATGTAAAGGAGGCATTGTCACAAATGGTCATTAGCAACCAATGGGGCATTTGGAAGCAGTCCAATATAGCAAGGGCCCAAAAAGTGAAGGCAACGATATTGGATGATGATTGGTGGGTCGTGTGGAGTACGTTTTGGAATTCATCGAGCCAATCATGTCAATGCTTCGCTTTGTTGACACTGATGAACCATGCCTCGGGGATGTCTATGATTCCATGTACACTGTTGGAGGAGATAAAATTGGTAAGTTATAAAACATTCCTCTATCTTTGTTTATTGAGAGATATCTAGATTCTAAATTGCCATAATGATAACTTACATCAAGATAACTCACATGAACATCATTTGATATCCCAGGTCATACAAAAGAGAGAATGATCCTGAGGACACCTTTTACAAAAAGGTGGAAGCAATTGTTCACCATTGTTGGACAAGATGACCACATCTTTGCACCTCCTAGCATATGCTCTATCCCCCAGGTACTATAGTGCACCCATGCTTTGCATTCCAGGTAGAGTGCCACCATTTAGAGATGCTGAGGTTGCAAATGGGTATAGGAGGGCATTAAGTAAAATCTTCCGCAATCCAGAAGTTGGGGTAAATGTTAGGAATCAATTTGGATCATTTATCTCAGGAAATGATCTCAATCCTACTGTTGTCAATGACCAAAGAAAAATGGATGCTATTAAATGGTGGTACCTTCATGGGCAAGATTATATGTACCTCCAACCTCTTGCAATAAAGATTCTATCACAAATAAGTTTTTTAGTTTTTTTTCTTTTTTTTTGGCCACTTGCATTGTAGAATTTAACACTTTAACACTCTTGAATTTATTTTGTATTTTTTTAATTTGCTGGTTTTATCTCTAGGTTGTGAGCTCTTCTACCGCTGAGCGGATTTGGAGTACTTACTCCTTTATCCACTCAGTCAAGCGTAACTGGTTGGCTGCAAAAAAAGCAGAAGACTTGATGTATATTCACAACAACTTGCGCCTCCTGGCATGGAAGGATCCAAAATGCAAGAAGGGGCCAGAGAAGCTTTGCGATGTAGCACTTGAGACTTGATGACTTGGATATGACCATTCGGGATCTTGCTAAAGCCACTTTGGCTAATGTGGATGATGATGATGAGACAATACCCTCTAGTGCTAGTGGAACTGGTTTGGGTTCCAATGATGATGTTGATCAACCACTTGTAGCTCCTGAAGATCCCATTGACCTAGATTTTTTTTGATAATCCATTTGATGAATTGTTGAAATGAACACTTTAGTTTTTCATGATTGATGAACATTGAATCATGTTTCAAACTTTAATGAACTATATTTTGAATTTTCATTTTGTAATTCAGTAATTCAATGTGATGATTTTCTTTAGAATTGTGAACATAGATCCATGATTAAGTATACTACTTAAATTTTTAATGTTTAGCTTTGAGATTTGGCATTGATCAATGATCAAGTATACTACTTAAATTTTTAATGTTTAGCTTTGAGATTTGGCATTGATCAATGATCAAGCATCATAGATTCATACTATGAAATGATTTAGTTTTAGAATTATGTATATTTCTCTTATTTTTTTGTGTATATATATACACACACACACACACACACACACACACACACACACACACATGAACCCATACGAATCATAATGGGATTTATTTTCACGAATCGACGAACCGGATTCTCGAACCCGAATCTGTCCCCGAACCCGAACCCGAACCCGAAAACTTAGATATAAAGTGCACATAAAACTTTATATTATTCCTTTAAAGCCTAATTATTAATAAAGTATTACTTTATTAATAATTAAAATAGCATAACTTCATAAATACTCATTATTTCTCGATTCCGACTGAACCAGGGAGTTAGCCACTGCATTCACTACACCTCCAATTGCCTTACTGAAAATAGTAAGGTTCCCTCTCAAACATCCACGAGCTTACTATAAATAGTAAGTGTATGAAACTGAGCCCAAACGAACTCAAATTTGAGCCAAACAAAGACCAAACTGGAACACATTGAATTCTTGAGAAGACAAGAAGTTCCATTAATCAAGCCTCTGAATCAGAAGACCTTTTGTCCACAATAATTAGCCTACGAGGGACACAATAATAGACTAATCTTTCAAATTCCAATGCTCATGAAAATGGGGACATTACAGGTGTAGCATCGAGAGATTCTTTAGTGTGTTGTGCTCATTCAAGTGTAAGAGAGTGAGATTTCAATGTATGTGAGCAACAACGATTTCGTGGACTGTGAGAAATTATCATATCTTGATCAGTGAGCACCGTGTCTGCCACAAATTATGTTATGAATGATCCGTGAGATATCATTTTGGTGTGTCAATCATTTTTTGTCTTTAGTATCTGTGAGATACATAAAGTGTTGTATGAATTGTAGATGTGTAATGTCCCCATTCTGAGCAAGCATTGGAATTAGTGGATTTAGCTTACTTATCATTGGGTCATTGTAGGCTAATACTAGTGATTAGAGGACCCTATTGTGGGTTGTGGCCCATTTTTGAGGGACTTACTGTTTATAGTAGGTCAACAGTTGGTTCCACAGAGCTCAGATGATTTAGAGGAGTTATATGGTGCTCTCAGATTTTATTTTTGGCTTCCGGTTTGGGCTCCAAGATTCTTGGAGGAAGCGTCTATTTTTAGTAAGTCACCCTGTCAGGTTCATTCATCATATTTCATCATCAGGTTCACTCTTGTGTTGTCAGATTTTGATTCTGATGCTTCCTCATTTGTTTTCTCAAGACGGGTGAATTATGATTATTATTTAATTAAATCGGCTAAGGTTGCTATTGTTATTGGGATTGTATTTTGGGCATTTTAGAGAACTAGGTTGAGAAGTTTTAAATCCCGAGCTCATAAAACAGGGACCTTATGTGTTAGATTATTGTTATTTTATTGAAAGGGTCTTTTTTCATCATTATAGTGGAAAGAAATATAATAGTTTGTTAGATTTCAAATGTGCACGTAAAACATAGTCTTTATGTAAGTGAAATGTGTAATTAAGAAGCTAGGGTTCAATTTCTTGTGGAGAGATTATGAAAGACACGGAGAAGAAATCGAATTCATTATTCATTAAGCTGAATTATTCATTTGATGTTTTGGTTCGAATTGTGGAGACAGGGGTTTGGGAAAAACTTGCTGATTGAATTGGGAATTCAATTCAGTGACTTAATCACTTTGAACTGGTGAAAGATTCCAGCGAATTGTGAATGGTTTGCTGTATTTAATAGATGGCATGAGATGTTTTCTGTCATCCGCCATTGTCCCTTCTACAAGCCGCGGCCAGTTGCTGGTGTTTTGATAGAGGCGTCACACATATGGTGAGCCATTAACTGTCTTGAAGGAAGCCGTGACCAGTCTTTAAGGGAAACGTGGGTGAATTCAGGTTTTTACAATGTGCAGTTTCCTTTTTATGAATGTTACATTTAATATTGAATATGTTGATTTCAAAATTGGACTTTAAGAATGAATTTCAGAATTCAAAGAGATGTAAATTTCAGTAGTGTTTTTTTAAGAGTTGAATTATTTTGTAATGCAAATTTAATTATTTGGAAAAGATATCAAAAATTATATATATTGCTGAAAGAATTAAACAAAAGAATCAAATTCCAGCACTCTGTGATGAGCCTAACTTGGCTTCATCTTAAAACCCTCTAAATTTTACCAATTTCTAAGCAAAGCATGTGTTTGGCATTTCGTCAAACAGTTGACCGGCTATCACCGTAAGAACTGTGTGCAACTCTTGTCCACATTTGATTGCAAGCTCTAAGTTTATTTGCCCCTGTATAATTGTTGAATGGTTTTGGACAAATATATATAACTTCTTTGGTTTTCATTAATCATAATTTCATAAATTTGTCAAGCTTAACAATTAAACAATCAAATTTCAATATTTCAAAGTTCTGGAAATAACATTCAATTTACAAATTTCACTAGGTTTGAATTGAGTGTAGAACTAACTTGTCTGAACTTCAAACTTCCAATGATAATAACTCTTCATATGCATCTATACAATATGCAAAATAACCACACCCTTTTACATATGAATGTAGATATTGTGAATACCTTGTTTGCTGTGCATCCACATTGATACCAACTGCTCATGCCACCCTAAGTCATTCCCTGCAACTGATCACAGCTCACGTACAAGACTCCTCATCCACGTCATGAGGCCATTGATGCCTTCACCCCCACGTCTGCTGTGAGAGGCTAGCTAAGGAGGCTGCAGCCTGCTGAACATGCGGCCCAGTATGAGAAATAATGCGGCCCCTTTATGACAGGCGGCCTGCTGCTGAAACGTGGCCTAGTCCCAAGGCAATGCGGCCACTGGAAAGTGTGTAGCCTGCAGGTCAAACCGTGGCCCAACCTAGGACAAATGCAGCCACTATAATGGTGCGGCCTGTTGTAGAAACAAGCCCAGCTGTCACCCACTTCTCGGCTGCACAAATATACTTCTCCAGCAATGAGATCCGATTTCCATCCAAGGTATGATTGAATCGAATTCTGGAGTGTTCGTCTTTCCCAATAGCAAATGACCTCTTCAAGCAGGCCATAGTTCAATGGTGGATCAACCCTCAGAATTAAATTCTTCCTTCAGTTACAGGTAAGACAATACGAAGGAAAATGATTTGGTTATACAATAGCAACCAAGAGAGACAATCGATCATACAACAATAATCGATTACAGACAATTGATTATACAACAACAATCAATTGATTATTAGCTCAGGAAGAATCAGTCTTCCATCAACTAATTTGAGCCTAGCTAGGGCATAGAAAGTAGGGACAATTCCCAAGAAGAAATTCAATAATCAATATTCCATAGATCATTTACTTCGCAAATGAGCCTGTATTTATAACTCCTTGGTCTCCAAAATTTTCCAAAAACCATCATCAGTTAACTGCCCTTAATAATATAAACTTCCAAAACATTATAATAATAATAAAGTATTATTATTATTATAATATCGTCTTAATATTAATTAATAACATATTGTTATTAAT
>MU223409.1:323923-334703 GCA_018584345.1 Thuja plicata | reverse complement strand
TGATTAACATTTTAAGAATGTTTGGATTGGGCCATATATCATGATATGAAAATTCTACAAGTCTATTAAACTCTCTCTCAAGAGGGAGTGTTAACATATTGTTCGTTCGTGTTTAACTATGCATATACTATATATATATGTATATATATAATATTAATAATAATTATTAATATATATATTTCTCTGATAAATATATATTGGAACGAACTCATATATGATATGTACAATGAACAGTCACTTCATTTAGTATCAACAGCCACATCTCTCTATAATGAATAGTCACAACTATTAATTATAGATTCTATATATAAATACAAATATATTTTTGTAGAATCAATCAATCACAAAGGCAATTGCATTCTACTACATATTAGTTTATACATTATCTTCAGATCTACATTTCTTAACAATAGTAATTAGAGAACATTACATTCCCCTTACATATAACCCTATTATGGTATGTGCATTGACATATAAAAATGTCTACCATAACGAATCTCCATTACAAGATCGTCACCTTGTAACATCAAATACAAGTCTTCATTGTCTAAGAAGTCGCCACCTCTCAGAAATGTACACAGGATGGGTGGGCCCATAAGTCATGTAGTCATACACATGGCATCCAACTTGACTTATCTTAGAGGATGAATCCACCATGGCTCATCCTAGAGGGTGGAAACAAGGGCTTTCACCTTAGACTGCTCTCTCAAAGAGAAGAATGCAATAACATACAAAATAATAGATAAGAGATGTTGAAACTCCTTTTCATCCAAGGCTTCATTCTCCAACATACCAAGTTTATCTCGAAAATACACAACCTTCTCTCTAGCAAGAGACTTGGTGAGAATATCAACCATATGTTCTGTAGTGATAATGTACCTTGAATAGCATACTTATGCACTATATCTCTTATATAGTTTACATCACTCTTGGTGAACCCCAAGTTATCCAGGAATATCATGACGCAGGAGTTAGCATAAAGGCATTTCAACCAACACACATGGGACTCAATCTCATGATCATAGTCCTTTGACTGTAAAAACCATCTCCACTTGTTGACTCCCCCTGAACCAATATGACCAAATTCCTTGGAGATCAAAATGAATCAGATCCTCTAGATGCTCCCTTTAAATTTTAAGGTTTTGCAACAACCTCATGACCTCCTCGTCCAAGGTTGATTCTAGATGAACTATCAGACTCCCTCTGAATCTAATATCGACCTTCTGCCAGGTAGTCATGTCTTTGTTCTTTAGTCTACGTCAAGCTCTTTTCTTGAATGCGCTTTGATCCAACAACTTATCCATCTATCTAGGAATATCATGACCTAGATATATGCATAAAAGCCTTCTCGCCAACATACATGGAACTAAATCATTTGAATCGCAATCGTTTGGTTTTTTTTTTTTAAATTTATTTATTATTATTATTTTTAGTTTCTTGGTCACTAGGGAAACCATCTCAATATGGTCCGCCCCTCTAAATCAAAATCAATTTTGGGAGATCCTCTAGTAGCTCCTTCTCCTTTGAAACATACATGGCCCCAATCATGAAAATATATTGCTCCAAGAGACTCATCATCTGGTACATGATCATGTTGAAATTTTAATCATAACATTGTTAGTAGTAGTTTCTCGTATACAAGTGTATTTGTCTGATTCCATCGTAACATGAGTGAATGTAATAAATTGTGGATTTATCCCCAGGTTTGGCAATACCGGACATTCATAATAATGTGGTTCCTTTCTGAAGCTCCAAGTAGACATGTCAACCTCCTAACCTCCTTGTTCAAGGTTGTTTCTGATTAATGTCAAACTCCCTCTGAATGTTATTTCCCCCTCTTCGAAGAAATATTTTGAGCCATGAACTCAGTGACTGCAAGCATCAAGTTCTTTCTCCCTTGAATGCAATCTCTTATGCTTTTTGATCCATCCTAAAAGCATTTAAGAGAGATTACAAATAGTTTATAAAACTAAACTATCTTGAAGAGAAATACCAAAGATATATGCATACAAGATTTTACTAGCCAATATTATAGCATATGTTTCAAACTCAATAATTCATGTGCATTAGTGAAAAACGAAATACTTATCTTTAAGTTTCAAATATTTCCTTTCGTAAAGTGAGCCCATGTAGGAAGTATCACGCATTAACTCTCATCAAAATTAACACGACCTTTCTGCTTTGGTTGATGCGTAAATCCACATCATTATCATAGTCGAAATAATTCAAATTTGTGAGTTGGCTCCCATCGAACGGTAAATTCACCGATCTTGCCACTATCCATAGAATACTGCTACAAATTAGCGTGTGACCTTTATGCTTTAGGACCGACTACATCGTCAGCCATATCAGATCTATGACTTCATAATTTGTGATTGGAGATATCAGATGTTTAGCCTAGCATCAGATCACACCCTTGCTGAGTGGCGACTTTATTCCATGTTAAATTCTCCTACTCGACACCATATATTACAGTAATTTCAGCACCATCAAGCATCATCAATTTCATCGATCATTCTTAGAGTTTGACATATTCTTATATCAATCATAGAAATCGCAGACCTTCCTCGGCAACCTTAGCTTGGTGATATTTATATTAGCGTGGTATATCGAGTGCTTCATTGTGACTGCACCAATCTCGATGAAGGCTACAATCCACGTGATGACGGATTTCAAACAAATGAGCTGACCTCCTCGATAATGAATGCACCAAAGACAATACATTGTCGACAGAGATTGTGAATTTCCAATTAGCAGCAAATATGGCAGTACTGTGCGCGGGTCGCCAAAGACAGATACACAGTTACTTTGAAGTCACCGCTTAGAGGATCCCGACAAAGAAATCACCAATAAGGGGTAATGGGCCCGATCTATATGGAAAAGAATGAAGCCGACCATGACTTGTCTACCATGATTTGGTCAACTCGAGCCAAAAGACTCCAGTGCAGGCCGAAAACATTGCTTCGATCACTAAATCTGTGACCTTCGACCAGAAATTCAAGCTTAAAAGATTATAATAATCTCAGGAAAGCTGACTTTTTATTTTTGTCGCCATCTAGTCCGCAGATGTTTATCTTCATTGACTATCTTCAGCATATAAAGTCCATCAATGAGGCTACGTGTTTAAGAATTCCAACCCCGCTCTCTCAACTATGTGCTTGCTGAGTCTATCGTCCACGCTCACCGCACCATATATATATTTCAGTGCTTGCTGTAATTTCCCCTCACGAGCCCGTGAGTCTCACAATTTCCAGATTAAAAAACCCGTAAATTGTATTGACAATTTCTCTGATTTGAACGACAATTATATTTCAGCCTGTTTATGTTTCTCATCCGTATCATTGCCTCTTGTGTGCCATTGATGTATCAGATTCGGCTGGAGCAGCAGCGCCAACACTCGATCATTCTTGTCGGAAAGAGCAAGCCTATGAATCCCAAGAAAATCCAATTCCCTTGTAAAGGTGCCAGGAATAATAGGAAACGCCTCCCCTAGACTGTAAATGCCAAAGCTGGTGTGATCAAGAGATTTATTACCCACTTGTGCCAAATACAATATCCATAAAGTAGAAGAATATTTGCAAATTTGACTTTCGAACTTCCCATGCCAAAGAGTTACTTTGCACAATTTAAATCACTCGGAAGTATCCACAAACTTCAGAAAGATCTAATCTCAAAGAACAATTGCAATCGCCAAAACTCCAAAGCATCTGTCCAACAAAATAAAATCACGCTCTTCAAGATATTGCAGATTCATTTGTTTTGTATAACTCATGCCTTCATGTAATGTCCCCGTGCTTGATTGATTATTCTTCTTCGTTTTCTCAGACTATGCGAATCAATTTCTTGAGCGATAACATATAGTGATGTTCAACGATCTGGAGGGCCTTGTGCATATCAATCACAACAACCTCATTAGTGATATGCAGAGAGCGTGAAGAATCCCATTTTTCTGATTGTGTACATTGATTTTCTACATTTCCAGTTTGGCTCTAATACCATGTTTAGAAGTATGAAATTGCTGCAAATGTAATAGCACTGTCTAGATTAGTATGTATTTTTCAAATGCAACAATCTCTCTTTCATTTATATTGAGAAAGACGCTAGGACAGACATGTCCCTCCATAGAACATCTAGGACAGACATGTCCCTCCATAGAACATGTCTATTCATTATAATATTATAATGTTTTATTAATCAATCATATATTAGAACTAGTGCTTGCACAGAAAAAGTGCAAGGTTAGTGATAGGAAATTATATATAAGTTGATATATAATAATTTGATATGGGAATAAAAGATAGAACAAAAGTTACTTTCATTTACCATATTTTATGTACAAAATTAATTTTTTTATACAATATTGACAAGACATATACGTTGAAATTCATCACTATTATAATATGGTTATTATCGTAACCATATTGAAATACAAATTTTATTTATTAGTGATAATTATATATAAAATAACTATGGACTCAAAGAAGTCCCTAATCAGTTGAACTTATTTTAGTTGCCTAATCAGTTGAGCTTATTTTAGCTGACTATTCAATAATAAAGAAGCATTTTGTGGAAGGAGTGACCCTTGAATATTAATTTTTATAATTATTTTTGAGCATTCAACTTAAAGTAAATTTTTATTCTAATTTTAGATTTTATGAAGGAAATAACTTTTCAAATAACTATGAATATATTGAAGTGCATCTCTATCTTTTGCCTTTCATAGGGTTATGAATCTATTATATGTGCATGGTTATATTTGCTGCAATGTTGTGACTCTAAAACATCTTTGACCTCTTGTTTCTGTGTGACTCTCTCACCACAACCGCATTATATAAGAATTCTCATTTAATATCAACAATATTTGTATAAGATTTCCAAGTAAATGGTTGATTCACTGGTCACGAATGAAGCACTTTGCCAATGAGGAATTGTTATGGATTCTTTATGTATATATGTTTGAGCAAATGCTCACTGTAACTTTGTAATATTTTTGTTTAAAAAAATAAAAATAAAATTTTGGAATTTAAAATATAAAGACATATAATTCAAAGAAAAGGTAAATATCTAGATATTGCAATAAAATTTATACAATTTTAAATTATATTTTATTTTATTTATCTAAAATTCTTGTTGAAACTTTTTTATTAAATTTTTTTTAAAAAATTTTTATACTCTATTTTTTAAATTGAAGTCTATATCTTTTGCTTTAGCATTGGCCTTTACGTTTTGTATTTTATATTAAATTTTGCATTTTTTAGTTTGCATCAAAATTTGTATTTCATATTTTATACTCTATATATTAATTTAAATGTTATGTCATTTTTTCTTAAAATAGTTTTATTTTATGTTCTAATATTAGAGTGCAATTTTGAGACATTTTCCTTTAGATTAGTTATCTATCACATTATTATAAGTCTTGTTTCTCTTTATAAATTTTTATACATTTTTTACTTTATTATTTCAATTATAATATATTTTTTGAGCTATTTTATTATTATAGCAATACAGAATCAATCATGTTTGAAAGCATAATGCTCTCTTCTATTAGACTATACAAAACCGGCTAAGCCTTTATGACATTTATATACACAAAGAATGATTCATCCAAATATGCAGGGTCAAAGATCACAAAAGGGACCACAAAGTAGAAGTAGCCACAGAGAAATAGGGAAACCCCTCAATGCACGAAGGAAACCAGTGATCTTAAGATTGGATTAATTAAAACAACTTATTTCCCAAGGCTCTTAGGATTCGCCAAATTTTCATTCAACAGTAAAAGCAGATAAAGGCATGGTTTGATAATAATATGTCAAGCTAAAAAATACTTAGACACACAGGTTAACATCAATCTTAATTTTACATATAATAATATCAGGAACACTCTTACACAATAAGGCTCTATCACAAGCTTATCACTATTAGTATTTAACATTAGAACATACTTTACAACCAACTCCGGTGAAACATAGGTTTTTAAATTGATCAATACACACAGGTTCTCCCACCCAAGTAGGCAATATAAGCCACATGAACACTTCGGGCTACAAAACATGCATGATCTCTCAACCAAAGCAAGACACTTGGTAGGATTACAACAACCAGGTAAAAAAATGCACACATGATGTTTTGACATTTATTTATTTGTAATTGTTTATGCTTTAAGCATAACGAGGGGAATCCATTATATTATTGTAAATAGGGGAATGCCCCTATATCCTAAAATATGTAATCTTTATAGGGATAATAATCCTCGAGCAAGACTGGAGGTTTTCTTGACTCCATTCTTTCCTACCAGTGCCCGTTTGAATGGAGGAATTGTTTGTAAAATTTTGTTCAAATTAATCAATAAAATTTCATGGCTACGACCTATTATCAAGCAAAAATACATATAAAGAAGATACAAGGTATTCTCGGGGGCTAACAAGAGCCCTATTGAGGGGGAACAAAAGACTTAAACTATTTGATTGCTATTTTGTAAAGTTAATTAAACAAGTTTATAATCTTGTAAGTACCAATTTAAGGAAAATTATAGAAAGTTTAGAAAATACTCTAAAAAATAGATTTGTTATAAAAGTTCATTTTCCATATGATTGACCCAAATATGTGTAGAAAAATAGTATAAAGATTATATAAGTATTAATGGAATGTGTATTAATTAAGAAATGATTACACTTGATTTTTATTTTATTTTTTCTTCTTATTAGAAGTATACTATTGCCTTGGAACAAATCAAGCCTTTCCCATTATTGTTTCACACTCTTACTCCCATTATTCATCTGAATATCGTGGCTCATCTTGCCACTCTTGTTAATGTGATGCACGGTCATTATATGCTCGAGATTGCTACCTCAGGCATTTTTTCTTGAAATTGGCTTTTAGAATGTCATTCAAAATGTTGCTCATTGTGAGTATCAGTTGCTACTCATTAAAGATTATTATCATTTCTCTCTATGCAAAGCATTTTTAATCACTAATGGACTCTATCCCTATTCATGGATTCATGTCCATATAAAAGTTTGTGCTCTATGACTATCCATTCATCCTATACACAACTTGATAGTACATAGGCTTTAAGACCAAGACTTGAGACAAGACTATTATGACTATTAGCAGGTTATAATATAATTAGCATAAGGTACATCACATTTTAGAACAAACATAAAATAATTTATTTTGAAGAATATAAAATTTGTCAATTGAAAAATATAAATTAATTCTGTACTGATGACTATTTGGGCTATAGGGAGTATATTAAACAAGGAAGATATTCACCAATTTTTACCCTAGAATATTGCCACGTTCGCGAGCTAGGGGTCCACATAATTTAGGTTTATGATGGTGGGGTGAAAAGACAATTTTAGAGTTTAATAAGTTAGTTTTGAGCATATGTAGTGGCCTTTCCTTTTTGCAGTGGGATTGATTTTCAAATGGAGTGTTGGCTTCACAACCAGAGGCTTTTTAAAACCCTCAATTCATTGAATGCCTGACTAATAGTAGCTAGATAACTAAGAATGATTTAAAAAAAGGCATACTACTTACTTCAGCGCCTGCATGAGGGAAATTGTGAGAGGGCCCGACTGATGCTCTGCCAATTTGAGAGTGCAGACAATGGTAGTGAAGCCCAGACCTTCTGCGTCAATCTTGTTAAATACACAATTAAATGAAGAATGATGGTTAGCCATTTTATTATAATCTATAACAACACCTAGAGCTTTCTTTTCCATGCCAAAATTAGAGTATGTACCCTTGCATTCCAATAAATCTCTGCAATTCTTCAAAATCTGTAAATCCTCAACAATTTCACTACAAAAGAATTGTTAAAACACTGTCAGTGAGAACGGTACAAGCTAGGCCACAAAAGCTTTAATTTATTTTCTGATTCAGCCACGCTTCTCAATCCGGAAGCACATTCAACACAACTAAATGTACAGATTGGACAAACTACCTAAACAAGCAATTCTTTAATCAATTTTTTTTTTCTCTAAAAGTGATAGTCCTTTGATGTGTAAGCTTGTAGAATTCATGCATAATTTGGAAACATAGACAAGGCACATGGATTTTTCCCCCAAATCCATGCCATGCAGTATGCCAAGACAGTCTATCACTCTAACAACATGCAGAAAAATCATTCCGTAGATGCCAAGTGCTCCTCTTGATGTCAAGTGCTCCTCTTGACCTGTAAACTATGACGATTCCTAGGATTGTACACTAATCCTGCATACAGGGCATGTGAGATTGTCAGTGTGTTTTTATGTGCCTTCTCTAACCTCATAGACTGTATTCTCTCTACCATCAGCCAATGACATTGTTGATTTTTTTAAGAACTTTTAACCTTAAATTATAAGCACTTTCATTGATTGAACATTAGCATAACCCTCCGTGGAACAATAAATGAGTGCAGTCCTAAAATATCACCGTAAAATATTCTCGAGAAAGTTTTTGACTGCGTGAGACACTTATCTGATCAATGGTTTCTCCCTAAAGAAGCCTATCAACTAATAATATAAGTTTGCATAATTAATAATATATATATATAAATACAATATATTATTATTAATCAATATCTAAATATTATATGTATCCTAAATGATCATACGAATGAAGCTACAAACATTACAGACCAATTCAAGTATTTTAAGGAAATATTAATAATTAATTTTAAATATTACTAAGTTTCTTGAGAGTTTATATTTAATTAATTAAAAGTTGAACCTTGGTTATGTCAAGGAAAATTTATAAAGTGGGTCACTTTATGAGGGAGATTGAAAATATGAAATAAATGAAATGAAAATAAATAATACACTAAGAAAATGGAATATAAATTTGGAAATCATTTGGATATATTTTTCCTCTTCTTCCACATAGTTTCTCTTAACCCATTTGGGGTTGGTAAGATTAAATGGTCACTTGTTACCCCAAGTGACATAAGATAATCATGTTGTCTTCTCTCTTATGTCTTGTTCTTCGATTTGTTGCTAGGGAAGGAAATCATCACCTTGGCTTCCTTGCAATTGTTAGGAGGATGTGTGACCTTGAGACGTAGATGGATCTATTTTCTATTGCCTTTCAATTTTTTAAGCAACGATGGGATCAACTCTAAGGGCCCTTTTATATCTAGCTTTCTCCTTACTTTCTCTATGTTCCCTTCATATTGGTCCTTTAGTCTTTTATTGTCCTTTCGATCCTCATCTTCATTTCCTCTTTTCATAGAGGACCTAGCTCTTCTGGTGTACATATTAGTAGGCAACTTTTGTGGGTTGGGGTTGTTGCTTGATTTTTTCCCCCTCAAAGTTTGCCCCTTGCTTGAAGGTTTATTCTAAGTATGACAAGTAATTTTGGCTGCTAGCCACCTCTTGCTTTTATCCGAAACAAAGGATGATATACCAAATATGCTAGTTATTTCTCTGTTCGACAATCTGACCTTAGGAAAAAGTTTTCAACTTACTACATGATATTCATGATCAATCATATCTGAATTGTCATCAACAATATTTGGAGTATAAATGTTCAAATTGAAAGCGTTCATTTGGCCTACTGCTAAACGCATCCGATCTATTCTCCTTATGTCATCTTCATTGACACAACTCTCCCAATAATCTTCAAGGTGAGCTTAATGTTCATACCATGTGTCAAAATATAATTTATTTTTCATTAAATTTTGTTGTCAAAAGGTCTAGCATCAGACATAAGAAAATTGAATTTGGAAAGATTTCTGTCCATATTCTTGGAATCATTGTGGGATTTGCAAGTATAATGAGTTAGTTGCACATGAACAATGTGCCTACTTTCTTTTGTTGATAACATTTCCAGCTCACATGGGCCATTTGTCTGCACACTGTGAAAGTAAAAAAGAATTGAGGAATTCAAAAAACAATAACAGAATATAGAATTATACATAAACACATAGATTTATCATGGTTCAACAAATATGCCTACATCCACACTTGCATAGAAATATTCTTATTAACTTGTTTGAATTGAATGAATTACAACAACAGTCATGTATATAAATATCAAAGGAGACTCTTCATAAGATGAAGAAGTCAAATGGAAAAATAAAGAAAAGGATGAAAGACACCTGTTGGGCTTCACCTCCCAACAATCTCCCACTTGAAGACCAACACTGCTGTAATCAAAGACTCCCCTGCTTCCTTCAGTTATTATATCTGAAGAATACCGAGAGAAGCTCGACAAAACTCAAACTTCTCTCGGGTAACAACTTTGTGAGCGCATCAGCTAGATTCACCTTCGTATGAATCTTCTCCACATGAAGCTTGCCTTCTTCAACCGATTGGCGAATATAGTGATAGCACAACTCAATGTGTTTGGATTGATACTGCGAGGTATGATGCTTAGTCATAAATATGGCACTACTGCTGTCAGAAAACATAGAAAAATCTATTTGCTTCAAACCCAATTCTTTGAACAAAAGCTGCAACCATACCATATCCTTGGCCCCATTGGAAAGAGCCATGTATTCAACCTCTGTGGATGATTGAGCAACTGCATGTTGCAATTTAGAGCCCCAACTTATCGCTGCCCCAACAAATGTGAAAACATAACCAGAAGTGGATCTTCGTTTATCTAAGTCATCACCAAGATCGGAATCCACAAAACCTTGCAAGCATGCCTTATCCTTGTGTTGGTTAACATATTTGTCTTCGAAGAAAATGATTACAAATTGACCCCAAAATGCCCAAATAAGAAGACACAACCAGCACCAACAGTTGGGTCACTTCGCTATTGAAGAGCATAAGCGCCCTCTGAATTATCCGGGTAC
>MU223409.1:255098-316762 GCA_018584345.1 Thuja plicata | reverse complement strand
AGGAATTGGGTGCGGGACTTCCATTTTTTCCCGAAATCCACCGTTTGGGACTCTATGTTGCAAACCCGGTTTAGCCTTCAAAACCCGGTTTAGGCCCTAAAATGGGCGGCACCATCTTTCGGGCAAAAAGGTGGAATTCAAAATGAAATCTAGGTTTTAGAAAATTATGAACCGAGTTTAATTTCGCTGTCAGGTCCGTGATTTTCAAAACAGGAAGATGCAAAACTGGGATTTCAAAACCTGGTTTTGTGATAATAAGGTTTTGACTCAATTCCAATTCCGTGAAACAAACGGGGCCTAAAGGAAGAGAACAAACTCTATTTATTTCCTCTGACTGGCTCCTGATAGTTTGCATTTGTGTGGGAGGAGATATTTGTATCCCATCGCAGACCTCTGTTTGTGGTTGCTAGTGCCCGGGATTGACTCCATGGAGTCTATCTCCTCCCAAAGTGGGGTCTACAGCTGCTGTTTGGCTTTGTCTGTGGCTGTGCGTGGCAGGAACATCTCCACTAACCGTGGTAGGCCCATCTTCCAGCACAGGATGTTGGATGTTTGAAGCCCCCGTAATTTTTGCCTTATCTGTGCGTAAAGGAGGCGAAGAAACCCCCACATCTTCTGCTGGTCTGTGCGTGGGGAAGGGGAGGAAGCCACGTCCCCCTAGTGTATAGAATTTGAATTGGCACAGGGTGGGATACCAAGCTATGTAGCTCCTCTGTTCAGACCAGAGGATGTCTGCACACTTCCTCTATCCAAAATAGAGGAAGTTTGATGCCAATTGAGATTATGGGACATGCTCTGTTTAGACGGTGTCTACATAGAATCATGCTCATTAAGCATAGCTTCTTCGTCATTGCTGGGTTCTAGATCATTGACGTTCTCAGCCATAAATTGATGCATAGAGGGTGCTGTGATGAAGCAATACATCTGTCTTCCACCAAGATTATTTTGTGAAGACATCGATCGAGAAATGGAGTTGTTTTCAAAAATCAAAATTGGAACATAATCCTCTGCTGGTTTTTCATTTTGATTTTGAAGAGCTGAAAATATCTTCTCATTGAAGACTACATCTCTACTTCAAATTATTTTTGTAGTCACCGGATCCCATATGCGAAAACCATATTGATCTTTTGCATAGCCCATGAAGATGCTTTTTGAGTTTTTGAATCCAACTTTGTCCTCTTTTCTTTTGGGACATGAACATAGGCTTCACATACAAATACCCAGATGTGAGAATATGAGATCCTCTTTTCCAGCCATTCCTCTTTCGGGATACCGAAATCCAACCAAGATGAAGGGCTTCGATTGATCAAGTAGACTGCTGTATTGCAAGATTCTGCCCAAAATTCCTTGCCCAAACCAACATTAGAAAGCATGAATCTAGCCTTTTCCAAAATTGTTCTATTCAACCTCTTGGCTGCTCTGTTTTCTTGATGTGTAAATGGAACAATTTTAATTCTGTGAATATCATTACTTGCAGAAAAAGAGTCAAATTTCAAGGAGAAAAACTCTCCTCCATTATATATTTTTAGACATTTAATCTTATGTCCAATCTGATTTTCAATGGAAGCTTTAAAATTCTTAAACTTATTAAATACTTCAGATTTCTTATGAAGCATAAATATCCATACTTTCCTTGTGTAATCATCAAGAAAAGTAACAAAGTAATTAGCTCCTCCAATAAAGCTTACCTTAGTTGGTCCAAAAACATCAGAATAGACAAGTGCTAATGGTGTATCCTTCTTCTCATGTCTAGATTTCAGAAAGCTTACCCACTTTTGCTTGCCATAAAGACAATGACTACAGAATGGTAAATCAATGGATTTTAGACTTGGTAGTTGTTCCCGCTTGTGCATAATGTCAAGGCCGTTCTTTCTCATGTGACCGAGCCTTTGATGCCAAAGCTCTGAATTTCTGTCCTCAACTGTCATGGAAGCTCCCACTTCACCAATAGTTTCTACTATGTAGAGACTACCAACTTTATCCCCCTTTTTAATAACCATGGAACCTTTTGTGACTTTCCATGCATCCGTTAGAGAGGTAAGAAAACCTTGAGAATAGAGCTGACTCACTGAAATTACTTTTCTTTTCAATTGAGGAACATGACAAACATATTTAAGCATCCATTTAACACCTCCTTCTAAGCACAACAAAATATCCCCTTTTCCAATAATTTCACAAGCTTTATTATCCCCTAAATAAAATTTGCTAAAGTTACCTTCTTGGTAATTTGTGAAGAGGTCTGTGCATGAGGAGGCATGAAACAATGCTCCGCAATCCAATACCCATGAATTTGAAGTAGTATCACTTATGGACAATATCATGGCACCATATGCACTATCATAAGCCATGTTTGCTTCGCTGTCCCGAACTTTCTCTTGAGCCTTTTTGTAATTTCTACAATCTTTCTTTACATGACCAGCTTTACCACAAAACCAACAATCACCATTACACCCTCTCTACTTTGATCTATGTGCAGATTTTGAACTCCTATGGTGATTATTTATGCCCCTATTTTGGCTTAGTCCTCTATTTTTGGTACTTACTACCGTCAATGCTTCTCCAGATGAAGATTCATCATTCTTCCTTCTCATGTCCTTGGAGAGAAGAGTGGCTAAAACTTCATCAAATGCCAACTTTTTAGAGCTTGAAGCAGTAGTGCTTATGGTTGCAATGCCACCATCCTAGCTACTAGGTAAGGAGCATAAAATAATAACAAATTTGCTTTCATCATCTTGTTTCATACCAACTAAAGTTGCTTGGCTGATTAATATGTTGAATTCATTGAGGTGGTTTTTCATGGTTCCACCTTCCCTCATTTTGAGTTTGTACAATTTCTTCATAATGAAGACTTTTTTAGTAGCTGAAGCCATCACATATGTGCTAGATAATTTATCCCATACCTCCTTGGTGGTTGAAGAATTTATGACATTAAACAAGACATTGTCAGACATCAAAAGAAAGATTGATGCTCGTGCCTTTTTGTCCAAGATTTCCCAGTCTTCATCTTTTAGCGTAGCTAGCTTCTTTGTTTTCCCTTCTAAAGCTAGCGAGAGATCTTGCTTGATAAGCAATGATTCCATCTGTACCTTCCACAGGATGAAATGTTTTCCTACGAATTTCTACACTTCTGATTTCTTCATTTCTTTCAAAGTTTATCCCCAATTTCCAAATCACTGGACAAACCTGCTCTGATATCAATTGTGAAAGTAAAAAATAATTGAGGAATTCAAAAAGCAATAACAAAATATCGAATTACGCATAAACACAAATATTTATCGCGGTTCAACAAATATGCCTGCATCCACACTTGCAGAGAAATATTCTTACTAACTTGTTCGAATTGAATCAATTACAATAGTAGTCATGTATATAAATATCAAAGGAGACTCTTCATAAGATGAAGAATTCGAATGGAAAAATAAAGAAAAGGATGAAAAAAATCCGTTGGGCTTCACCTCCCAACACACACTTCCAAGAAAATAATATACATAGTCACTAGTGTTGATATTGTGGTGACTAATCATGTAGTGGGTGTTGATGTTATTTTCTTTTTCGGGAAAAAGAAGACTGCCATTGTAAAACCCTAAAATGACCAATTTTAGAGGTTTCCCTAAAACACATGTTATAAGTGGCTGAGATGCATTATGCATTGTAATGGTTGTGTACTATTTTGTTGGATAATAAGTAAGGTTGGATGGCTGTGTAGGTGGACGTAACCCAGGTTTTGGGTGAACCACGTTAAATGTGTGTGTTATCTGTTTTTAGTATTCTTCTTCTTTTGTTTCTACATATAACTGTTTATTCTTATATTTTCCTGGATCTGTTAAACCCTAACAATTGGTATCAGAGCAAGGTTTGTTGCTGTGGATTGACAAGACTTTCAGATTTGAGTGGGAGCAATGGAGGATTCCAAATTCAAGATTGAAAAATTCAACAGCCATAATTTTTAGTTATGGAAAATGAAGATGGAAGATTATCTGTATCAAAAGGATCTATGACGACCATTGCAAGGATCGGTCAAGAAACCCATTACTATGTCTCAGGAGGACTTGGAGATCATGGATAGGAAGGCATTGGGATCTATTCGATTGTGCCTTGCACTGTCTGTAACATTCAACATATCAAAGGCAAAAATGACCATAGAGCTGATGGAAACATTGGCTAAGTTATACTAGAAACCCTTAGCTTCGAATGTGGTATTTCTTATGAAGCATTTGTTTAATATGAAAATGGGTGAGGGAGGATCTATATCGAATCATTTAAATGAATTTAATATAATCACAAGTCAATTGTCATCCGTACAAATTTCATTCAATGAAGAGGTTAGGGCTCTCTTAATTTTATGTTCTTTACCAGAAAGCTGGAATAGCTTGGTTTTGGATGTAAGAAACTCTTTCTCTGGTTCAAATAATTTGAAATTTGATGAATTTGTTGGTGTTATCCTAAGCGAGGAAATGCAACAGAAAAGCACAGGTGAAACTTCAACCTCATCAAGTTCCACTTTAGACGTGGAGAACAGAGAAAGAATAAGTGAAAGAGGAAAAGGCCCTTCACATGAAAAGTCACGAAGGAAGTCAAAGAGAGGACATTATCAATATAAAGAAAAGAAAGATTGCTGGTACTATGGAAATGTTGGTCACCTGAAGAAAGACTGTTGGTCTCAGAAAAACAAACAAGGAGACATAAATGAAGATGACAGTAAGGAAGCTAATGTTGCAAGTAACACTTTACAAGATGCTTTAATCTTATGTTTGGATAATGTTATTTATTCTTGGGTAATTGATTCTGGGGCTTCATTCCATGCTACACCCCATAGAAAATATTTTCAAGATTATGTTCAAGGTGATTTTGGACAGGTATATTTGGGTGATGATGAAACTTGTTGTATTGTTGGGAAAGGGAAAATAAAGATCAAGTTTCCAAATGGAAATGACTGGATACTGCAGAAGGTAAGGCATGTCCCTAATTTAAGAAATTTAATTTGAGTAGTAAAGGCTGCATAGTCATGTTTATAGACACTGTCTGGAAGGTCACTAAAGGTTCATTAGTAGTAGCTAAAGGTGCGAAGATAGGCACATTATATCTGTGTACTGGTAACACTTATTCTACCTTAGCTGCTATTGATAATGTTAATGCAGGGAAAGCTACTATAGATGTTGCAAGAACAAATTCAAAAATGTGGCACCATAGGCTTGGGCACATGAGTGAGAAAGGGATGAAAATCCTTCACTCTAAAATTTGTTTCTAGGACTAAAAAATATCGATTTAGAGTTCTGTGAAAACTGTGTTTATGGTAAACAGAAAAGAGTTAGATTTCTCAAAGTTGGGAAAGAAAAGAAGAGTGAGAATTTAGAGCTAGTGCATTTAGATGTATGGGGACTGGCTCAGGTATCATCTCTTGGTGGCTCTCATTATTATTTTATTTTTATAGATGATTCAACCAAGAAAACATGGGTATATTTCCTGAAACATAAATATGATGGTTTTGAAACATTTAAGAAATGGAAAGGTTTGGTTGAGAATGAGACAAGAAAGAAGTTGAAGTGTCTCAAATCCGATAATGGAGGTGAGTATTACACCATATCCTTTGAAGATTACTGTTCTATCAATGGAATTCGAAGGCAGAAGACAGTTCCAAGAACCCCACAAGAAAATGGTGTGTCAGAAAGAATGAATAGGACAATCATGGAACATGCAAGGAGCATGAGATTGCATGCTGTGTTAGAATAATAAGCAGAAAAATGCAAATATAAACACAGAAGAGAACACAAATGACACAGAGATTTAACATGGTTCACCCAATCCCTGGGCTACATCCACCAACAGTGAGTCCAATATCTTTATCATTATCCAACGATTACAATCTGAAACCTGCAACTCAATACCGTCATAGGAAGCTAAGAAAATTCCTCATACAATGAAATCTCGAAACCCTAAGCCATTTTCACAAGCATATTTAACCTAACCTAATTAGGGAAAAAAATACTCCGACTAATAGAAAATCAATGGTCGACCCTTGACCCCGCCTAGGGCGCTGCCCCAGGACCCCGCAAGGGGCTCTGCCCCTTGACCCCGAGCATGTGGCCCAAATAGATATGTCTGGAGGGGAAACTGCGCCGAAAGAAACTGAGTCTGATTAGGCTCCACATACATAACATGTTGGACTACCCCTTCATTTCTGGGTAGATGCTGTAAACACTGTAGTCTATTTGATAAATAGAGGACCTTCATCCCTTTTGGATGGTGGTATTCTAGAGGAAGCATGGACTGGTAAAAAGGTAAATTATTTATTTCTAAAAACATTTGGTTGTGAAACTTTTGTCCATGTTGATAAAGAAAATAGAACCAAGCTTGATGCTAAATCTCAAAAATGTACCTTAATTGGATATGGAGTAGATGACTATGGTTATCAGTTATGGGATTTTGAAAATCTTAAAATAATTAGAAGTAGAGATTTTATAATCAATGAGAAGGTCATGTATAAAGAACAGTTGCAGGAAAAAAAGCATGAACAGGCCAAACAAGAATATGTGGTGTTGGATGAGACTCTTGAAAATGAAATGCCAGTGGTACCTGATGCTCAACAACAATAGGTTATCCCACAAACTCCTGTAAGTGTTAGACGTTCTACAAGGTCAAGTAGACCTCCTGACAGGTTTTCTCCTTCTTTGTATTCCATTTTATTGACTGATTTTGGTGAACTAGAAGAATATGAAGAAGCAATGTAGGTGGATTCCAAACAATAGTGGAAGCTGGGAATGAAAGAGGAGATGGACTCCTTGTTGAAAAATAAGACCTGGGACTTAGTCCCTTTACCTGAAGGAAAAAGAGCCTTGCCTAACAAATGGGTTTATAGGCTGAAGGAGGAAGATGGAGGAAAAAAAAGGTATAAGGCCAAACTTGTGGTAAAAGGTTTTGCACAGAAAAAGGGTATAGATTTTGATGAAATATTCTCCCCTATTGTAAAAATGAATTCAATTAGAAATTTACTAAGTCTTGTGGTTGCAGATGACCTGCATCTTGAACAACTAGATGTCAAAAAATCTTTTCTCCATGGAGATTTGGAGGAGGAAATTTACATGCAACAACCAGAGGGATATGAGATCAAGGGTAAGGAGAATTTAGTGTGTAGGTTAAGGAACATTCTGTATGGCCTGAAGCAGGAACCCCACCAATGGTATTTAAAATTTCATAGTTCATGGCTGAACAAGGTTATCATAGATGTCATTCTAATCACTGTGTATACTTTAAGAGATTGGATAATGGGAGTTACATTATCCTGTTTCTCTATGTTGATGACATGCTTGTTGCTGGGTCTAATATGCAAAAAATAAATGAACTTAAATAGAAATTAGCAAGGTCATTTGCTATGAAGGATTTGGGTGCTACTAAGAAAATCCTTGGTATGAGGATTACACGGGACAGGAAAAATAGAACCTTGAATTTGGCCCACAGTGAGTATATAAAGAAGGTTTTGAAAATATTTAATATGCAAGATGCAAAAGCAGTCAGTATACCTTTGGCTAGTCATTTAAAATTGACTAAGGAAATGTGCCAAAAGGCACAGGAAGAGGTAGATAAAATGTATAACATCCCGTATTCATTAGCTGTTGGTAGTCTGATGTATGAGATGGTATGCACACAACCAGATATTGCTCATGTAGTGGGAGTTGTCAGAAGATATATGAGAAATTTGGTTATGGAACATTGGAATGTTGTCAAATGGATTCTTCGATATTTGAGAGGTTCTACTACAAAGGCATTATGTTTCACAGGATCCAGTTCTTCTCTGAGTGGATTTTTTGACTCTGATCTGGCAGGAGATATTGATACAAGGAGGAGTACTACAGGTTATGTTTTCATTGTAGGGGGTACTGCAGTCAGTTGGATTTCTAGATTGCAGAAGGTTAATGCACTTTCAACCACTCAAGATAAGTTGCTAGCTTCTACGAAAGCTAGCAAGGAGATGATTTGGTTACAATTTTTTATGGAGGAATTGGGCCAGAAGTAAGAAGATCACCCATTGTACAGTGATAGCCAGAGTGCCATTTATCTTGCAAAGAATTCTGCTTTTCATTCAAGGACAAAGCACATACAGCTCAAGTACCATTTTATAAGGTCTATTTTGGAGGATGGCCAATTAAGGCTTGAAAAGATTCACACAAGTGACAATCTTGCAGACATGTTCACGAAGGCAGTCCCCAAGGAGAAGCTGGTTTCTTGCTCAGCTTCTATTGGGCTTCTTGACTGATGATCATGAAGTTTATACACAACAAAGTCTTTTATCTAGTGGGAGTTGCACCTACTACATTGTCATCTCATTTTCAGTCTCCAAGTGGGAGATTGTTGATATTGTGGCAATTAATCATGTAATGGGTGTTTATTTGTTATTTTCTTTTTCGGGAAAAAGAAGACCGACATTGTAAAACCTTAAAATGGCTGATTTTAGAGGTTGCCCTAAAACACATGTTATAAGCGGCTGAGATACATTATGCATTGTAATGTCTGTGTACTATTTTTATGGATAATAAGAAAGGTTGGACGACTGTGTAGGTGGACGTAGCCCAGGTTTTGGGTGAACCATGTTAAATCTGTGTGTTATCTATGTTCAGTATTCTTCTTCTTTTATTTCTGCATATAAATGTTTCTTATATTGTTCCAGATTTGTCAAACCCTAAAAACTGGCATATCCATAGAATTTGTATGGAGCACTATCAAAGCCTCCAATTTTGACATATGAAAATCTGTCAAATTGGATATAAAAACTACCAAATTGCATGATCAACTAATCTAATTTTTGGGAGATTCTCACTTCTAGATTACCTTTGATTCTCATAGAATTAAACATGTAGAAATTATCACTTGCTCTTTTGTAATCCCTCCTCCCACATTCCTCTTGAAGAAAAGGGAAGTAATCATACACGTGGGGTGTAGTTGTGAGGGCCCTAGAAGTCCTTAACCTTGGCCACATTGTCTTAGTACTTGCAATGACATAGAACAAATAGGAGCACATATGGAACTTGTGTATTTTACATAAAATTAACAAACTAATCATGTATATGATCTCTGGTGTGTCTTTCCCAGTCAATGTATTGTGATTCATTGCAAATAAACAATTAAATTGACACATTTATTTTAGGAAGATAATAAAATCATCACTGCATATTACTCTATGAAGTGGAGTGATCATGTCTAAGATATAGTTCCAAAATTGCAACATATATAAGCACTAGACACTAGGGCATGTGAGTTCAACAAATGCAGGATATTATAAGTGATCAGTGAAAAACATAACAACATTTTCAGCAAACTCTTCACTTTTGGAATCTCTTGAAACTTCAACTTATTTCCTTTATTGGTAGGGATCATCTTTCATGAACAAGCCTTTTCAACGAAGAAGGGAATTTAGGAACCTCTTTAATAATTGATTGAGACTTTGTCACTTCTTTTGCATTTTTATTATCGATGACTTAATTGGAAATTTTTTTGGCTCATTAGTTTAGGAAATCACCAAAACCTTTGGACTTACATTTGGCAAGCAACTAAGTTTGAGAACCAAAACTTAAACCAAAAACTTTAAAAAACAACTTTAAAAAAAAAATATTTTCTCAGCAAATGAAGAGTTAGGGAAGGCGTAATATTGCTGAAAAGAAAAGTAAACAAACAAATTTAAGAGTGTTTGATAGATATATAGATAAAATTTCAATGTCCATGAGGCTAAACGTAGCCTATGAGACAGGAAGACAACTTAAGTTGACTTCAATAACTCGGTTCTTTTCTTGTGCAAGATGATGATGAACCCACCTAACTTCTCAATGTACTCCTCGCTGAATAGGTTATACCAAGAGCTATCAGATATAGTATCCGCAAATTTATCCTTGCTATCCTGGAAGGCTTCACATTCTAAAGTAAAGTGATGTTCGGTTTCCACTTTCCCATAATTGCAAAACATGCAAATCCTTTCTTCCCAAGCCTCCTTTGGCCTCTTCCAATGCCTAGTCTCATAGTGGAATTGATGTGAGTTGGTTCTTAGCTGAGCAATAGGAATTTTATCTCACCAAGAAATGTTGGCTCCTATGTACACTTTTTGGAGTTGATCACATGCGTGGTTGAACTCATTGATATAATATATTTCCTTCCTTCCAATCCCATTTACCAAATTTATCTTGTAAAATTTCTCCATAACGAAGACCTTTATTTATTTGTTAGTTTTGGGGCACATATTGAATTGGTTATTCCATTTACACATCCGCTTGATGTTTTGTTGCATCCACATCTTTTTTTGTTTGCACAATGTATCATTAAAGACAACGTGAGGCCATTTATCTCCTTCCATTTTTTTGATTATTTTTAGATAGCTTATGAGGCAAACCATAGCAAGTGCCTCGATAGGGGTAACCCCCATTTCACTTAGATGATATCATATGGGGTGGTGCTTTTAATTTTAAATTTGCTTGCGATCAAACATTTTTGGATTCCCTCGATTTGCTTTCATTATGCTATTGAAGTGCTGCTGGCCTATAATTTACACCCATAAAGAACAACTAGCAGCACAAGAAGACCAAACAAGGTTTGAATAGTTTTCCAATCCCAAACCTCCACTTCATGACACCTGTTTTGAATAGAATAAAATTCCTTCCATCCACCTAATGTCCTTTTATTTCTGCAGCCTGCCCAGGTTAATTTTTTGTTGAAATCAATGCCGAGATATTTATACTCCGCAAATTCCTCAAGAACGCTGCTACCAAAATAAAACTCATGTTGATGTTGTTTTATTATTATTAGAGAAAACCATAACTTTTGTCTTGCTAATATTGACCTACATCCCCACGGTTTTGCAAAAGCGCTCAAGGGAAAATAAATTTTCTTGCAAGCCATAGGCAAATTTGGAAATCAAAATGAGATCATCAGCATCGAGGAGCAAATTTATTACAAATTCACCTAATTGGACACCCTCACCATTTTTTCATTTTTAACCACTCTTCAAGTTTATCGATATATAAGCCAAACAAAGTAGGAGATAAATGACATCGTTGTTTGACTCCGATATGACTCCTAAAACATTCTGAAATGCTAGCTGAAGTTTTGATTTTGACTTTCACCTCTTCATACATCCTATGAACAACAACTCTGAGATGTGTAGGAATCTCAAATCCTTCCATCCTGAGCCAAAGCTTGTCCCTAGAAATATTGTCAAAAGCCTTTTTAAAGTAAAAAAAACAACAAAAAACCTCCTTTTTTCCCTACCATTTTTTGATAATGTGCCTCAGAGTGACACAATGATCAATCGTCAAGTGTTTTGGCCTAAAACCAACTTGCCCTTTTGCATGTTTATGGTTTTCTTCCGCCCATTTTATGATCCTAGTTACTATCATACTGCCAAATTTTTTTTCAAAGAGAGGATTGATCATTATTGTCCCGTAGTTGGAGGGATTGTTGACATCAACACTCTTAAAATGAAGAGTGAAACATTTTTTGCAAAAGGAGACGTTAGTAACTAAAGGTTTTGCCAAAAGGAAAACTAATGAAATAGTTCTTTGCAAATGACTCTTGAGTGAGTGAAAAATGAAAGAGAGAGAGGATAAAATCTCACCTATTAAAGATTAAGGTAACCCAAAAAAAACTTTGGACTTATTGACCAAGAATTGGGCAACAAATAGATTGATGCAAACATCTATAAGACATCAAATGAAGAAGGTAAACTTACTTTTGGACCATTCTTATGACAACTCAAATAATGGAAAAAATGTTTCAAATCAAGAGGATTATGAGGTGGAGTTCTAGAATGATCCAAATGAAAGGTATGCAAATAATAAAATTGTTGATATCACTAATGCTTCTTCAAAGAAAGAGCAGGATGGAGTTGAGTATGTTGAAGTTTTAAAATCAGCATATAGTGAAGAATTCTTACGTCACTTCAATGGTGATAGTTTAGATGTTAAGAAAGAATTTATAAAGTCAAAATGTGTATCAATTTGATTTGTAAATAGAACCTATGGAGATGTGTTGGAATTTGGTGAGGATGATGTGAGTTTTGATCATGTGATTGTATTGTGGTGTTGTCATTGCTGGTAACATGATCTATTGGAGGCATGAGATCCATTTTACTGATGGAGATCAAATTAGAAAATTGATTAAGTGTTTAGTCAACCAAGAAGAAGATAGTATGCAAGGTACAAGAGACTGTATCTAGAGTTGGAGATCAAGTTAAGGTGTGTGGTCATGCATTTAACATCTATAGATTCATCTCTAGCTGTATCTACGACTGCAACAGTTAGATTGAAGATTTGAACAATTTATTGAAGATTGAAGTTACGCTGGCGTGACGAGAAAGAGTAAGGCAGAGTGAGTTTGGTTAGATCAGCTAATTGGTCAATTTCGTGTTAGGAAATTTTTTATTTACATCTTGTTAATGTTGTGTTGACTTTATTGAGTTGACCAATGCATTTTGGCACAATCAGATTTGATTTTTATGTCGGTGGTTAAAAACATTTTTGTTGGAAAAGATCGACTTTGAAAAATTATTATAAAAGGATGAAATCAAGTTTTAGGTTAATTTGTGATGATGCGATAGGTGGTTGTGATTGTGAAAAGATGAAGAAAGTAGAGGTGATGTTTAAGGTGATTCTGTGACTAGAATTGGAGCGGATCTGTCAAACTAGAAGTGTCATAATCAAATCATTCATTCTTGGGTCTATCTTAAGGCAAGCCCTAACAGGTTTGCAGGTCAAATCATTTAACTAGGTTACTCCTAATAGGGTGATAAGGATCTCTAACAGGATCTGGAGTATAAATCCTCTAACAAGGTGACTCTCAGAAGGAGTTTGTGATCCCTTAACATGGTAGTTCTTAACATGACTTGTATTAGATCCTAACCGGGATAAAGATACTCTTAATTGGGTATTCCCATAGCAGGGTGTTTGTAATTGCTCCTAACAGGGAAGATTTTAGTGGTGCACTAGTGAAATTGCTAGGTATCATCCCACATGTAGTTTTCTCCCTCTAAAAAGGGTTTCCATGGGAAAAATCTTGTGTCTTGTGTTTACTTTGTGTGAATGCTTTATCTGCTAAGCTTCTATGTAGTATTTTCTTTTGCATGTTGCTTATTGTGGAAGTTATTAGAAAAGAGTTTAAGATTTGTGGTTGCATTGATTCACCCCTCCCTCTTAGTGCCTTTAAAGACTAGAAAGATGAGTGTTACTGATACCTTTAGTATATTTGATTCAAAAAAGTGATTTGTTTATAGAAACAACCATTCATGGGAAATACAATGAGCATTCATTTTTAGACCAAAGCCACCATTTCATAAGACTTAAGTGGGATCCTTGTGTTTTGACATCAAAATATGCTGAGGAGTAAGCTTATGATGATTCTCTTCATGAGCATAAGCATGATTGGATCACTTCAATGTTTGGTATTCATATAGTTGATTTCCAACAAAGCATGTTGGAGGAATATGATGCCTAGTGGTATGTTACATGTGTGTTATCGAAATGCACAATTTTTATATTTGATATTGTTGTTTTAGCACAAGTTAGCCACTACATATTTATGATTACACACATTCAAGTAAGTTTGCAAGTATTTTTTGATTTCCAATTAATATAGATTGAAATAAAAGAAACATTAAATTTATCTTATCATGATTCTCTTTCTGGGCACAAGCATGATTGGATCACTTAAATGCTTGGTATTCATATAGTTGATGTCTAATAAAGCATGTTGGAGGAATATGATGCCCAATGGTATGTTACATTGTATTTTATAGATCAATTTTTCATATTTGATATTGTTGTTTTAATGCAGGTTAGCCACTACATATTTATGATTGCACACATTCAAGTAAGTTTGCAAGTGTTTTTTGATTTCCAGTTAATGATTGAAATGAAAGAAAATTTAGATTTATCTTATGTCATTTCCACGTACACCCCATTCTTTTTAGTAGATTCAATATTGTAACTGCTATCTTACTTTTAGATTGCTAATTTTGGAAAATTAGAGATTGTGAGCTATGGTTTTTAGTCTTGGACAACTATACAAAGGAATCAAGAGAAAGTGTTGGTAACTTGTTCTTATTGAAAGAAATAGTTATGGTTGGCAACATTGATCAAATTTGGGAGCTAGTGCAAGAGAAACAATTCAAATGTTTTCCAACAATTTTAATTTTGAGATGAAAAACTTGTGATGATGACTTGATGAGTATTGGTTATCCTTTCACTTTAAGGATACATGATGATACAAAGGTTTGGGGTCTAGAAATTTGTATGATTATTATATTTCTTCACAAGGTAATATAGAATGATAGATTTGTTATTTCAGTTTATCAGAGTGGAGCAATGAGTTTACAGTGGAGCATTCATAATATTGATTTGGGATCTTGGTATTGGAATACAAGTTCAAATTTGGGATCTTGTTTAGCCTACATTATTTTGGCATGCTAAGTTGGGTGTTTGAAAGAAATAATTATGTAATGTCCCCTTCCTAAGGCAACCTAGTGTGGAGAGACCATTATCCTATTCATGAGATTCCCATAGGCTAAGTGTCTTTAGGGAATCATGGAGGTGATGAATGAAATAGTTTCTTGTTTTCACGGGAACACTCATTTCTAGAGCCTTTTTGGACACTTTCTCCTATACTTACCATTGTTAATAAGGTAGTGATGAGCATAGACAAAGTTCATTTCTATTTTTAGTGATGTTGGTGGAGTTGGTTTTTATGTTTATAATGAGATTTGATATAGTATGGAGTTATTAAAATAGATAACGATATATTGATTTAGGGACAACAACATTAGAATGAGAAAATGGATCTATTGACTTAGATGCTGACTTATAGATGGGGTTGAATGCTGGTGCAGATGGTAATAATAATGGGGGTAATGGAGGCAATGATGGGCATAAGGAGAATTTAGTACATAGTGGACATACCCAGAAACATGCTAGACCTATTAGTTCTAGACCACTTATTCCCACCTTTCCACCCAGACCACCCATCCAGGCGAATAATTAATTGGACATTATTGAGCTATAGACTTAGTTTTGACAGGAATAGGAGAGTGGAGGTCCAAATTTTCATGTGGTCATATCTTTGAGGGATTACATGGATGTTAGGATGAAACATAAACCTCATATTGGTGGTAAATCAAAAAATTATGATTTATAGAAGAAGGTAGGAAAGCTCACACTACCTTATTATGATGGGTTTGGGAAGACCACAACTAGAGCTGGGTAGAAAAGGTGGATACTTACTTTCAGCTCAATCCAATGTTGAAGGAGGAAGACATTAACTATTTGATGATACACTTAGATGGTATTGCACATGAGTGGTAGCGTTGCATGCTCATTACCATGGGTCCTAATAGCATCACTTCTTATTAGGAGTTCAGAGAAAGATTGATCAAGAGTTTTGACAGGAAGGATCCAAAACTCCATTTGAAGGAGTTACAATAACTAAAATTGTGAACTTTAGTGGATGCATGCATTGTATACTCTCATTGGTTGTCAATCCTAGTAACAAACATATTAGAGAGGAGACTTATGGTACTCTTTATGGATGGTCTATCAAATTTATCAAGAGGTCGGGTCAAATCTTACAAGCCACCTAGTTCTCAGGGGGCCATTAAAAAGGCAAGAGTGGAGGCGTCTACATTTAGAAGAAAATTTCAATCTAAGGGGTTTTCTTCAAAGAAAGACAAAGATAAGAAGCCATTTCATAATGAATCACATCAACCATGAAGTGATTCAAACAAATTGGATAGTGGGCAGTTAAATGACCTCAAAAGGAGGAAACTATGTTTCCATTGTAGGGAGGCTTGGGACCCTTCCCATAAGTGCAATATTAAGGATAAGGTAAAATAGATGGAATAATTTATTGCTGAAGAGTCTGCATTAGAAAATTCAGATCAACAGTTTGATTCTGATGATGAGTAAGAGGAAAACAAGGTGGAAGCGGATACTAAGGAAGAAAACTATTTCCTAACTCATGACTACTCAAAAAGCTATTGCATTTAAGCTGAGAGGAGTAATATAAATGGAATCCAGTGTTAGAATTAATAGATACAGGTACCATGCACAACTTCATTGATGTGAGGGGTGTAGCAAAGAGAGGGATACATGCAGAAGAACATGGGCATTCAAGGTGATGGGTGTTGGTGGATAGTTACTCTCTTGTATATGAAAGATTCCATACTTCAGTATTCAACTTGGGGATTATGATTTGAGGGATGAGTTCTTTGTAGTTGACATGTGGGACAATGATGTCATTTTGGGCATGACATGGATGATGTCACTTGTAGAGTTTTCCTTCAATTTATAGAGGTTAGAGATGAGATTTGAGCACATGGGGAGAAGGGTAGTTCTCAAGGGAATCTCTGATGAAGGACCAAAAGAAGTATCACTAAAGTGTATGGAGAGATTGTTCAGGCATGATTAGGTAGAGTGGGTTGCAAAGTGTCTTTTTATGCCTTTAGTGCCCACTGAGAAATACAAGGCCAATTACCATCCAAATATTCAGAAGCTATTATACAAATATAGTGTTATGTTTGGAAGCATCCCTCACGATGTACCTCCTGATAAAGGGATTGAGTATGTGATAGAGTTGGAGGAAGGAGCCAAACCAATGATTACCAACCCATATAGACATCCAAAGAAAAATAAGGATGAGAGAGAGAGAGAGAGAAATAAATTAAGGAATTACTGGAGATGGGTCATATTAGACCCAACAAGCATCTTTTTGCATCGACAATTGTATTGGTGAAGAAGAAAGATGATTTTATAAGCATGTGCATTAACTAAAGGGATCTAAACAAAAAAATTAATTAAGAACAAGTATCTGATCCCTAGGATAGGTGATCTTATAGATTACTTTCATGGTGTACATTACCTCTCCAAGATAGATTTGATATCGGGGTACCACTAGATATGGATGCGGGCAGAGGATATTGAGAGGGACACTTTTAGATGCCACTATGGTCACTTTGAGTTCCTAGTGATGTCATTTGGACTAACCAATGCTCCTACTACTTTTTAGAGTTGTATGAATCAGATCTTCAAGAGACAGCTAAGGAAATTTGTATTGATACTCTGCAATGATATACTAATTTTAGCAAGACTTTGGAGGATCACATGCAATATCTGGAGGAGGTTTTGAGAATCCTAGAGAGTGAGTCTCTCTATGCCAAGGAATACAAGTGTGACTTTGGGATGACTGAGCTTCTTTATTTGGGTCACATCATTAGTACAGAGGGAGAGTGGACCCATAGAAGATCAGGGAAATAATTGAATGTCCTACCCCTACCAATGTCTCATATCTTAAGGGATTATTTGGGCTCTGTGGTCAAAGGGTTTTCATAGAAAACAAATTCACTTACATACTTGATGAATAAAGGGAAAACAAGTATTTTGAGAACTTCAAGAAAGTGATGTTATCTTGTCCAGTGCTGGATGTTCCATATTTTTTGAAACTCTTTGTGTTGGAGTGTGATGTGTCAAGAGAATTAATTGGTGCAGTGTTAATGCAAGACAAACACCTGATAGCATTTGAGGGTAGGAAGTTGAGAGGATTAGATAAAATATACTCTATCTATAAGAAAGAGATGTTGACCATTATTCATGCCTTGGCTAGGTTCAGATCATACTTAGTTGGAAGCCAATTTGTGATTAAAATGGATCGTAATAACATTAAAAATTTCATGAATTAGAAGGACCTTAATGACAGACAATAAAAGTGGGTTAGTAAGTTGCAAGCATATGACTTTGACATTGAATATGTCAAACACAAGAAGAATGTTTTTGTTTACGCACTCTCAAGGAGACCACACTTATGTTCTCTAGTTGAGATATATGCTGATTGGAGGGAGTTGATTGCAGTAGAATATGCTGGTGCATGATCTCTTGAACATATCTACAATCAACACCTACCAAAAACAATTTGTTTCATTTGTTTGTTTCAAATTTTAGTTTGTTTGGTCACTTTATACTTAGTTTTACAACCATTTGTGTTAGTTCACAATAAGTAGATAAGGAAACATTGGAGTTATATGCCGACATTGGAGGTTTAGATGCCCGAAGATTAAAAAAAGTTATGGAAAAAAGATAGTTGGTGAATTGTTTTTTATAGCTACTAACTCATGAGATGCCATGACTGGGGGTTTCATCAATGACGTGAATGTTTGAAAAAATGTCTCGTGGATGCAATGATTATTAGCATGCAAAATGGATTTTGTTTTGATAAGGTTGCAAGAATTGAAAAGAAGATGTAATGCTAGATTTAAACCCAATTACAAAAATCTTTCCAACATCCTTCAAACCTACAAAAAAGGCAGATTTAGAAACTGACATGAACATCCATCGAAAGGTTAAGGATTGAAGAAATTTATTAGTTGTTGTAATCACAACTGCCTTGGAATACATGTATGCTAAATATGAAAGCATAGACATGGAACATTGAATTGTTTGTGTAATGTTTGTAAATATGGGAGATGAGAGTTTATGTAAACTAAGACTCTTAGACTTATTTTCCTATTTGACATTATGTTAGAAGGAGAATTATCCACTTGGATCAAGGATTCTTGGGTGAAAGGAGGATACAATGGTATTTTGTGGGGATTGGAAGATGACTATGAAACTATATAAGATGAATGAAGAAGCTAGGTCAAAATAAGGAGAAAAATGATTTTTCTACATATACAAGAAAATAAAAAACCGACAGGTGAACTATGGTAGAATATTTAGGAAGTATAAATTGTAATTGATTTTCATAATGAATTTTTGACAAAAGTAGAGGGACTCATTCAACTAGTGCGACTTTCTCCTGGGACTGGGTTGGCTAGTGTGACCTTCTCCTAGAACCTTCTAACAAAACAAAATATAGGCTATAGATCTCCAAATGCATGATTTGTATATTTTACAGTGCATCCACCACCTGTTCATACAAACAGAAAAGAAGGAAAATTTTCAAGAGGTTTGCATCAAATCCCAGTTTAGGAATTAACCTGGAAATTAAAATGTAATTAAAAGTGTGTTGATATGTAGTAAAGGCTAAATTTGAAAATGAATATTTATACCTTCATAGGCCTTATTTGTTTCAAAACACTCATGAATATGTTGATTTTGATAATGTAGAATTGAATTTAGGAAATTAAGGTCATGGATTCTATCATAAATGTATAAATCTAAAAATATCCTTCTCTTCAATGCGTTGATGCTTGATCTCTTGCTCTTGAGAACTTGAATGCTTGAAGGAAAAATTGCAATTGAATTTTTGATGATTGATCTCAAAATGAGGGAGGTAAGCTTTCTTTTATACCTCACCAAGAAAATTGACACAGGTTTAAAATTCCTACTTCTGCAAGCTACCCATTAATCAGTTCAAATTTAGGCCTTGATTGGTGGGAGTGGGTTTCTTGAGGCAACCTACTCCCCCAATGCGGACTCAAATTAGGAATTGATGTCCAAAATTGAAGGAGGATGCTAGAATTAAATCCATAATTGAGCTGAATCAAACATATTGGGTACAAGAGGCTTAGAACACCAAAATAGGGCCTAAGTGAGCAAGAAATTGCGTAGGGTTGCAATTTATGATGCTATAGTTTGACATAATTCATCAAAGAAATATTGTGATGATTACAATATATGCACAATGGAATTTTTGAAAAGGCTTATTAAAATTTCAGCTTAATGCAATTGACAGTTGTTAAATCCATTTTAGTGAATAAGGAATCGGAAAAGAGTGTGAAAAGATAGAACCTATTAGGAAGAGGAGGTGATAGGTTGTAGATTCCCAGTTTAACATTTTCTTTTTCTCATTGTTTTTTTCAATTTTTTTTCCATAGAACCTTCCATTCTAGTTTTGGAAATGCCTAAGAAATGAAAAGAATTCAAAATGTGAAAGGGCATTGAAAGAAAGAATGAAGGAAAATTATAAAGAGGAAAGAAGGTAGTAATGAGGGGCATCCATTAGTGAAGAGAGAGAATTTGGGAGGAGGTTGCATAGTTAATGATGTGAAGAAATCAGCCACGGGAGAATGTGTGTATTTGTAGGGAGATGATGAAGAGAAGGTTGCACATCGAGAGAGTGGTGTAGCATTGAACTGGATAGGGAAGTGAGATTGTATAGAAAGACATTATGTAGAGTGAGAGAGGCCTTTGAAAGGCCAACATTTTAATTAATTTATTGATGTATCTTGATGGTGAAGTAAAAATTGAATAAAACCCAATGATCATGTTGCAATCTTTGTGTTATTATTAATCGAGTTTATGGGTAGTGATTTGCCCGTGTGATTGTGAGTTTGGAAGTAGAGTGAGTTGTTTCCCTTTCCTCAATTGGTATCGAAGCTAGTTGTCTTAACTGTGTGGATAAATCGCCAAATATGAGGTAGCCTACACTAGTAACTAATGGTGAAGAGTGGAGTTGTGCATAAGTAGAGCACCAAACATGAGGCAACTTATGTCAAGACCTATGGGTGGAGAGTGAAGTTGTGTGAATAGATCACCAATCGTGAGGTAGTTTTCACTTGAGAGTGTGAAGTGGTTGTGGAGGGCTCAAAAGGATCATTGTAGGTGTGTCAAATCCTGATCGGTTTAGAGCTTGAAGCCACGAAGAAGAGAGTGAATGTGTGACAAATATTACAATAGATTAAAGGACGAGTCTAATGAAGAGGATGAGGTGGGTCACGGAATTTCATTTTCGGAGTAATATTAGGAAGAGAGCCATGGGATGTGGAGATTAGCCTTGAAGGAGAGTTTCAATTGGAAGGAAAAATAAGTGAGAGTAACCCACACAAATTTGGAGAAGAGAGGATGAAATGGTCATGATGGACCATCAGTTGGTGAATAAAAGTGATGAGGAAATTACCTCATAGGTTTGAGGTAGTGGAGGAAGAGGTAGATCAAAAGGAAGAGGTTGATGAGGGTCTGGTATTTGATCAAGGTCTGGAAGATGATTGTGTGTTTCTTAGAGAGGAGATTGAGAGAATTAAAGAGTTATTTAGTGCAACAATGGAGAAAGTTGCAAGAGTGGATGCTAAAAAGGATGAAGAAGATGTGGGTAGTGATGGCATGTCAAAAGGCTACATATGGTCAAGATGAACATGATGTGAATGTTGGAGTAGTAGAAGAACATGATGTAAAATATAAAAATGTCAAGTTCAGTTTTCCTTCATTTGGAAGGTTAAAAGAGAGAATGCAATTGTAGATTTGCATATGGGTGTTGAGTGTTTTCCTGTAGAGAAAGTTGAGGATGCTGCAAGATATTGGTGGAGGTGGTGAGTATGTGGTGGATGAGATTCCACAAAGGAGAGGAGAGTAGAGAGTATTTGGAGGAGAAGAAGAGAGAACCTTTGGCGGAGGAGGATGGTCTATGATAGACAAGAGTCCACAAGAGGGAAGAGGAGCAAAGGACACACTTGGTGGAGGAGGTTGGCCAGTGTCCCAACTAAGTGCTGGGAGGGGCAAAGGAAGAAGCTATCTCTATCTACATTAGTGATGGAGTTCACTGTAGGTTGTTTAAAACTTGAAAGGGTAGTCTAACTACCTAACTCTTTTTGTGAGTTATGCACACAAAATGTTTCCTACCCCATGTGTCAAATGTAGGAGCTTGAGTGAATCAACGATTAAAACTAACTAGAAATATCATCCATTTTTTCTATTTAAATTTTTTTGGTCTCTTTGTTCGATTGACTATGATAAATATAGCTCTATCATAAGCACTATGATGGTTGGTCTATTAAAGAAAGTGTGAACATCCATCAATTCATACATATATTCTCTTCCTAATAGTCCTGTTCCCAACCTGGTTGTTGATTTCAACACCAATAGCTCCTTTGGTGATGTTCTATAAATTGCCAGTTCAACCGCAGTAGAAATTTTTAGGCGTACCCTTGTAGATGTTGTCGTTGAACTTGATGATCACATACTACCTTATCTAGTATGTCCTTAGATACATGTCTAAAGGCACATAGGCAAGCCTCCTAAAGGCTCTTACAAATAGACTGTTATTTGGGAGCATACTCCATGTCTAGTTGGCATTTTCTCTCCTCTCCCTTCTCTATGTAAATAGCTGTAGAATGTAGAAGCATACTCAAAGAATGTGAAGTGTTTAAAATTTTGCCTTCAGAGAAAAATTGCTAGGTTTGGTTGTAGAAACCTTCAAAAAAATGCATTTGGCCGATGTAAAGTCGAACCCTTTCCAGTACCTCATAAGCTATGGTCAAGAAGGAGTTTACAAACAAGTTATTGATACCATTGTAGCCTATGTTGGAAAGACTTTAGAACTTTGTAACCAATGCAATTGTCAAGTGTATAAAATGTCTAGCCCAATGGTGAATGAAAATCAACAAGGAAATGAAGTGAAGGGTTGACATAAAGAAATTGGAGTGTGGGAATAAGGGGGAAACCACAATAAGAATAAAAATGCTCAAGAGGATATTTTAGATGAGGAAATCTCAGCCTAAGTGAGAGGAAAAAGAAGAGTGTTTTATTGTGTACAGATTAAGGAGTGATATTGAGCATGAGAAGCCAATGAGAAGGGCCGTGTAAAGTAAATTTTGAAGAATTGATTGTATTTGTCAATTGAATAAAATAATATTTTTAATTTTGTTTGTTTGAGAAGCACTAAGGATGGCTTTGGTCTACATCATATGGTAAGGATATGTGGGCAACAGAAGTTGTAGATGGATTAGTGCGGGATGATAGATATGTTGTGGTTAATGATTTGATTTATCTACGAGGGCATAATATTTTTAGCATCTTCTTCTTAGATGAAGGAGAATATATTAAGGACTTTGCATGATGCAACCATGGCTGGACACCCGGGGGTTTTTAAGACATATAGAAAGATCTGAGAGATATTCACCTACAAAGGGCTTAAGAATGAAGTTCTTAAGTGCACCAAGGAGTTCCCTATTTGCCAGAAGAATAAGAATGAGCACACCTATCTAGCTAGTTTGCTTCAGTCTCTAGCTATTAACAAGTCAACTATTTGTTAACAATATCATTTGCAGTTAAGAACAAGAAAAAGAGGAAAAAAACCATAAATAATAGCTAAGAAAGAAAGAATGTGGAGAAATATTTTGTTCATGAAACTCCACCAAAAGGTTAATTACTCTACACAAGTACTCTAAAAAGATAAGATAACAATAAAAATGATCTTAGCTCAAATATTATCTTTAAAGATCTCTTACAAACAATGGAAAATTTTCTCCCAAATGAAAATGTAGCTCTCCAATGAAATTTCTCTCTTCACATAGTTAAAAATATGTGAACATATAACTTATTGATTTTGAAGCAAGAAGGAAGCTAAAAGAACCATCAAGGAGGAAGAGGAAAAAAATGAACTTTAAACGACCAAAGACATTATTTGCTATACCAAAATCATTATTTCTGCCTTGAAATATACAACATTTCCATATCCCATATCATCTTGCACATAATCTAATAATGAGATTCATAGTAAAAGTACAAAACCTAAATCTCTTTTTGCAGATTTGTATCATAGAATAATGATATGGAATTTATAGTAGATTGGTTTCCAAAGGCATGGCATTTGTTTGGGATTTCTAACGAACAACGCTAAGAGATTGCCATTGCCATTTTGTGAAATGCCATTTAGATGGGTTCGAAACAATTTAACAAGTGTGAAGTGGTCAAATATTTTTTATTAAGTCATCTCCATTTTTAAAAAAAGTGTTGTATCACATTAAAGGTTTTTTTAAAACAAAATGACAAAAGAGACATCCACAAATCATGATAAAATGAAACAATCTTACTACAATATTAAATATAGATTTGAGTTTTTAAATCAAATTGATTTATTTGATTTCATATGTGTTGCCCCATTTTTGACCCTCAATTGAAAAATGGTCTACATTTAACTTTGTTATTATTAAAAATCCATTGCCTTGGTCATTTTTATCACAATTGGTATTTCTGGATTTAGACATCAGTCAGGAAACAATGTTAGAAAATGAATGTCTAGCCAGAACTATCTTTCCAAGTCATTTGTTCTGTAATGAAGATTTTAGGATTTAAGTGTCGGCTAGGAACTATCGTCGGAGTCCACTTTGTGAGAAAGATTTGTCTATACTTTTATTCCACCTTGTCTTTGAGTCGGTCTTATTTTATCTGGAAAGTCTGAAATGTTTTTATTCTCTGAAAATTCAATAGTCGACATCAATAAACACTTCTGAAACTCCTTTCAGGGCCTGAAGCAAAGGATGGAACCAAAGAAAAAATAAAAGAAAGGAAAAACTAAAATAAAAGAAAAAATAAAAGAAAGGAAAAAAATTCATTAAAGGGTTTCTAATTCAGAAAAGAAGAAAGGTTCTGGAATGGTCACCCAGATCAGAAGGCTCAAGTGGAACTTCAAGAGAAAGCGTCAGAATCTGAAGCTAGAGGTTGAACTCTAATGACCCCTTATAAAAGGTCCTATCTGACATCACCATTTCCGATGAAACTAAAAGATGGCGGCTGATTTTTGAATTCAAGAAAGCTGGCATGGTGCTATAACTCAGAATTAGATAGAGAATTTAATGGAAAATACTGGCATTATTGGTGCTACAAGAGGTAATTAAAATCTATTCATTAAAGATTGAAGATTGAAATTTTTCATAATTATTTTGCAAGATTTGATGAGGATACAGGTGAAGCTAGGACACAAAATTTGTAGGCAGATACTAAAAACAACTAAGTTCTTGTAAATTAAGCATTCTAAATCGTCTTCTCTATTGACAACAATACAAAATATTTAAATCTCCCAAGCAATCACAGGGTTTAAGCATCCTGGTTTTGATGACTTAAACATGATAGAATGTACATTGAGTGAAATTGGAGATACCAAACTAGAGCAAGTGAATTTGAACAAATTTTGGAGCAGAATTAAGAGCCCATACACACACCCAATAAAAATGAAGGTGAATGAAAGTGAGTTAATAGAGGTTTATGGTTTTCCTATTGATATTTAGTGTGTTGACCTCATAATGGAGTTTCTAAATAGATATTATCAAGAGACGAGGAAAATTAAAACACAAGATGAAAGAGTCCTGATTACCCTTGACAAAAATACCATACAAAAATTCTTTCGCCTACATATAAGGGATGTTTGTGCACATTGGGATTTCAATTTTTCCCAATCAGGGTTCAGCGTGAAAAAGGATATGAATAGGAGAGAAATTTCCAAGAACTAGTTTCACCTGGCTAGGAACGTCCTGTCAAAGTTGCCCAAAACTATTGTTCACACCTCTGTCAAAGGAGAGATTGCAAACATAATCATGTTAGTGCATAGGTTGAGAGCAGATGATGAAGAATCAATAACTCTTGATGAGTGGATATTCTACTTTGTGTAGGTAATTTATTCAGGGTCAGGTTATATAGATTGGGCAGAGATCATTAGCGAAAAAATTTGTTCGTTGATAAGCCGGTTTCCTTCGAATAAACTCTTTTATCTTTCTTCAAATTTAGTATATGCATTGGCCTGGTTTAGAACATGTTAAATAATTTGATGATGACATTCAGATTTATGATTTTTACCCTAGCCTCCAATTACACTATAGCTATGCAAACTCCCGTAGAGTAAATGATGCCTTCTCTATGAAATTATTGTGAGAATTGCAAGGATGCCCTGAGCGAAGGATTTCACCAAAAGATGCTACATTAATTCATACCTGTGGAAGCTACTTCATCAACTACCCTACATTCAAATATATAAGGGTTGGTGCCTTTGATAGCTTTCCATGGAAATTACCCCGCTACGCGGATGTTAATATTATCACGTTTGAGTTATGCTGGCAGATTGTCAAGATAAACAAGAGGTGCGTAGGGAAGCATAAATCAAATATTCCCTTACCTGTCTCTCTAGGTGCATATACATGTGCCTCATCTTCAAATGCAATAAGTTTTGTTAGGGAAACAAGTAAATATAGTATGGATAATTATGAGGTATTGAGGCTACATTTCGACCCTAGAAATTTCATTAGAGACAATCTATAGCTAGGTCCATCTTATCACCATGCCTCTTCTCTGGAGGATTTCTAAGTGGATTGCAGTGATGAATTTGAAGTAAGGAGAAGGTCCCGATCAAGGTTGTGTTTGAGTGAAATTAGAGCCTTCCGTCTCCCCTTTGAAGTATAGGATATCATAGATGATGGATCAGATGTTGTAGACCCCCATTATTATGAGAGAGTGCATGGTACTCCACTAGAGTCAATAAAATGGGATATTTTTGAATTGGATGACCCTGATATTAGAACTTCTCCAGTCCTAAAAAGGACACAAAGCTGGTTGGCTAGAATGAGGGGAGGAACTCAGAATACAACACCTTCCACCACCCCATCAACGACACCAAGTTCAACAATACAGTATGCCCCTGTAGTCTCTATGAATAGTATTCCTATCATTGATTTATCTGGAGCCTCAAGTGAAGGAGGAGATCAAGATCCTCTAAATAAACCTGTAGGAAACCTTCCCAAATGTGGAGTAGGCTCCCTTCCTAACATCGGTTTCACTGTTGACGATGTAACTCTATAAAAACTAGGAGATATAGAGGTTGGAAAAATAGGGAAAGGAGACCAGAGTGGGCAAGATGCCTTGGTACCTATGCAACAAAATATGGATAAAGGGAAGGGTGTAGCACCGTCTTCTCAACAGTCTACTGGAGATGTTAGTGATCCTAAGTTTCCATTCTCACTTGAAAGAACTACCCCTCTAGTGAAGATGATCCTCACCTTCTCTCTAGATAACCTGACATATGCTTCAAAAGTGTCTGCAATCCCCACATGGTTACAAGAAAGTATTAAAAAGTAAAGGAAAAGGAAAGAAGAAATTTGCCCACCTAAAGATATCATAACAGAGATCTTGCAACAGACTCCTCCCAAGATTAAAAAGATAAAGACTACCTCTAGGTTGGTGGAGGATGAGCTAATTGGGCATGTAATCCTTGATTTAACACAACCAGTGGCTGACACAGAGATGAATTCTACCCCAATTTTTGATTACAATGCTACAAGAGTTGATATTAGAGACCCTGAGTTCCAAAAGGATGTAGGCCTGTGGAAATTCTTGAATCAATTGATGCATAGGAGATTGGAGAAGACCAAACTGGATAAAGACCGATTGAAGCTCATGGGTAAATTACTATTGAAAAGTATCATGTCAGTACTAGTTCCACTCTCTGCTCAATTAGCTGGCTCTTAAAATACTATTTTGGGCCCTACTATAGATCAAAACAAGCAATTGATCAACCAACTGCAAGGAAATCGTCAATTTGGGAAAATCACTAGAGAATGGATTTAAGATCTAAAGGTAAGGGGATTACCATTCATTTTTGTGTTAATTGAATCTTCCGATGCTCTTGTAGTAGTTCAAAATATGTTCCTCTTAGAAGTAAGAACTACCAAAATAGAAAGTGAGACATATAAACTGAACATGCAGCAAATCAAGGAGGTCATGGACATGAAAGAAGAGAATTTGGTGAATTGGGGTATCCTACAATCACCCATTGAACCTCTACAAATATGTATGTTCAGTATGGGATACAAATATGAAGGCATCACTAGGAGTGTGAACAATCTGAAGAAGTTGCTCGATGAAGCTAAAGAGAACATTGAAGAGATATAGTCATACTTCAAGGATATAGGCTATGAGTTAATGTGGAAAGGTAATTCTTGGTTAGTCACCGAAGATGAATTGAAAGACCAATATCAAAAAAATACTGATCCTATTACCAACTCTTAGGTCTAGTGTAAGGAAGAGCATCAGAAAATAACCAAATTGATGCTACATTGATGTGGTGCGGGAATCACTACTAGTCATTCAATGCCAAGACTAAGGAGATCCGAAAGAAAATTACGTATTGGGAAATTAGGAATACTCACGTCACGGTTCCTAAAATTAATGACATCTTAAGGGTTTTAGTTTCTATGCAAGGATATAATAAGGCACAGGAAGCTTAGAAGGCGATAGTGGTGCCAGACATAGACAATGTTCCAACACCTTAATTTAAGTATTGCATGCTATTTTTGGGCTCTATTTTTATTCTGTAGTTGCAAAGACTTTAAACAAGTTATGTTTTAATTATATTCTAAATTTTTTAAAAGAGATAGTTTTTTTGTAACCGTCTTTGGGAGACGAAAAGACTATTTATGTGCACTTGAAACTCAATGAAAACCATCCACATTTTTTGGTTCAAATTCCCCCTTTTGCTTTGACAAGTGTGTGTAGGCTCGAATTTGAATTGATGTTTTTGTTTAGTTAGATTTAATTTTAATGGATGAATGATTAAAAAGGAATGAATAGAATGGATGATTGATGCTCAAACTTTTTTTTGAAATTTGTGATTCAAGAATTATTCTTTGAGACACTATTTCTTCTATTTTATTTCTTTCCTTTCTGTTAGCATATTTCTTTCCTGCAATTTAAATTCAGCTTTTGGATTTTCATCTTTGTGTGTGAATTAGTAGTTGACATCATTTTAAATATGAAAATACCAAAAAAGGGGGATTTTCTTTAGTATTTGCATGAATATTTCATGGTGATGGATATTCATTATATGCTTCTTCTGCTCTCTGGTTAAGAGAATACCCCCATTGGTTTGTTTAAAATTAAAAATATATTCATCACACATCTGTAAAAAAGGGAGTTGTACCATTCATTTAGAGATCAAAATTTTGACATTTTGTTCAACTGTTGTTAATAGAGAGGCTTTTGTGAGGGTTTGATTCAATATTATTAAAGGGCCAATCTATTAACCAACTAATTTTTTGCGACTCTACTGGGGATAAAAATAGTCATTTGAGACTAGTCGCTTGAAGATGAGGGGATGCTGCAACCAAACTTAGGGGTCCAAGATGAGCATGAGGATATTATCGGTCAATTGAATACGTTTTCTTGGAGGTCACAAAAAAACATCAAAGATTATCGAAGAGTTATCCAAATGCTTGAAAGAGAGGAAGAATTGGTTGAGAATTTAAGGTTATTGTTGTTGAGGCAACAAATAAGGCAAGCTCAGAACACAGTTCAGAACCAAAAACCAAATTGATTTCCTGAGAACACTGTAGATCAATAACAACCAAGAAATTAATCAGGTAGTTATATAACTAATTTGACAGTCTGGAATCTAAAAGATACAAGAGGAGTGAAAGGGAAAACAGACCTGTAGACCCAGTATTCAAAGCAATGCAAGAAACAAATTTCTCTTCAATTGTTTCAATTCACTGGAGTAAAATTATACCACCACCTCCTCCCAAGAAGAGTACTTCATCTCCTACCTATCATGCATTAATTCTAGATGTGGTCACTATTCCATCGAGAGTTAATTTCACTCCTATCCATTTTAATTTGCAAAGTATGGCTCAGCCTATGCTATGGGGAGCTGCGATTGGTCCACTGAATCTTGGGCCCCATCATGACCTACCTAAAGGGTCTAGGAAGAACCTGCCAAAATTTTTAGGGGATGGAAAGGTCCTTACAGATGAACATATTGTATCTTTGTTTTCCACATGTGGAGTATTGGTTGTTCAACATGAATATGTTGTGGTTAGAATATTCATAGAAATTATGGTAGACAAAGTTGCAGATTGGTTTCATCATTTGGCCCCCGGGAGATAATTTACGTAATATTCAATAAAATTATCGCCAATAAAGAGCCCAATAGGAACAAAAAAAAGTGTTTCTTCCTGAATTCCATGCCTTCAAACATTAGTTTTCACTTGAGGAGAGATAGGGTGGTTGACTTGGCTACATCCCAAATGACAACTATAGAGCTCAAAGATGTTTTTATTATTGTAGGAAAATGGAAAAAAAGGGATGAAAGCTAGTAGTAGAAATAGCTCAACATCTCCTGAAGCCATGTTACAGAGGCTAACCAATGACTTGGTATCCTTGAAAAGATAAATACCTATAGAAAATTCTTCCTTTCAGAAGCCTTATCAAGACTCTAGAAGACAAAATGATGGAAAAAAATTCCTCTTACCACATACAGAACAAAGGCTAGATATTGAAGCACCTCCTAAGAAGGGAAACATGTGCATTTTCCACTTGAATACAGACCATGATGGGGAAACATACCCAAAGATGGCTAGGTATATGCAATTGAACTCTACTAACGAAATCCAAGGAAATTATTTTGGAGAAGACTCAGACCCAGGACAAACTGGCGACTATGAAAAATACTACCTAGAATATGAGTCTAATTCAGAGAGGGGAGGATATTTATTTACAACATTGGATGAGTCTTCACTAGATGTACTTACAAGGAGTAAAAAAATGAAGCTGCAAGGCATGTCAATTTTACAGAGACCAAACTCTCCTACATCTCAAGGTATGTCATCTAAGACAATAGATCAATCTAAAAGTCCTAAATTAGTAGATGTATCTAGTAAATATAAAATATTTTGATATTGTTCAATTTATTGAAACTTCAACCATTAAAATATCTGCTTTAGAATACCTCAAAATGAAACCATCTGAATTGAACTGCTTAGTAGAGCACTGCAAATCTAATGCTGCTAAAGTCCATTCTTGTGAGAGCCAATTTTCTGATGATGAACCCTTTACACCTGGCCTTACTTTGGATGCCCTAAATATTACATCCATTGTACTGAATCAAAATCTAGGTCCCTTATACGTATCCTCATTTATCAATGGGCACAAATTAAGCAATTTCATAATTGATTCTGGAGCTTTTGATAATGTTATGCCCACCCCTGTAGCCAAGGCCCTTGGTTTATAATTAATTAAGACCTTTGGTAGATGCTATTCCATGGACGCATAGAAAGTTCCCTTGGTTGTCCAAATAAAAGATGCCCAAGTAGCCCTTGCTGCACACCCCACTACAAGATTGAAACTCGCTATCCTTTTGGTGGATATCCCAGCTAGCTATGAAATGCTTTTAAGAAGAAATTTTTTCAAGGATCTAGGATGTGAAATAAATATAGATTGGTCTCATGCAGTCATACCTGTTGGAAACAAGAAGGTTAAGTTGGATCCAGAAGACAAAGCCAAATTCATGGTCTTGAAGTCTGATGACCCCATAACTCAGATTCTATATGAAGAAATGGAGTTTGGGAACTACATGTTGTTTAGAGACTAGGAAGTCTCACAAGAAAAAGATGAAACATATATTCTAGTCAGTCTTGGATTGTGGAATTTGATGGAAGTTGTGCCTCAGTGCGGTTAGGTGTTAGAGTTGTGTTGATTTCACCAAGTAGAGAGATTACTCCTTTATCATATAAATTGGAATTCAATAAAACCAATAACACAACAAAATATGAGGCACTATTATTGGGTATTGTTGCAGCGAAGGAGAGAGGAGTAAAATTATTCCTGGCACGAGGTGTCGTAGAATAAATAGTGAAGTAGGTTAGAGGTGTCTTCACTGCCAAAAATTAGAGACTTAAACATTATAGAAATAGGGTCTAGGATGAAATTCAAGGATTTGAGGCTTTCTCTATTGAATTAGTACCTAGAGAACAAAACACCAGAGTAGATTTATTGGCAGTCTCAATGTCCTTGCTACTGCCTCATCCAGATTTTAAAGATAAACTATACTCAATTGAATTAATTCATAGGCCCAATGTCCTAGATAATGTGGAGGTGTGGAAGGTGTTCGACGATGACCTACAACTTAAATCCTTCTTAGAGAATGCATAAAAATTTATGGATCTGTATTTTGAAGGAAGTGAAAATCAATGTAAGGACTTTACCCTGATAGAAAGAAATATCCATGCAAGGAGAAGTGCAGTTGAGGGGAAATAAAATCCCTACTAGTATGGTCTCGTTGGAAAAGCTATTTGACTGACATGATGTATACATTAAGAAAAAAATAGCTAAAAAGGGAAATACCACAGGTGAACATGAAAGCATAAATATAGGATATTCTTGAATTCCCAAGATGGTGAATACAAAACAATTTTGTACTCCCAAGGACAATGCAAAAATGTCAGAGTTTCTAATTAAATATCATGATATCTTTTCCTGGTGCTATGATTACTTGAAGAAATTTATGGGTGGAAAGTTTAAGCACCACATTCCTTTGAAACCAAATGTGGCTCCTTTCTGTTAGAAGAAACACAACTACAACCCTAAGGTCTCGAATGCCATCTTTTGGTAAATAGATAAGATATGAAGGCAAGAATCATATAACCAATCCACCACTCTACCTGCGTAGCTAATATAGTTCCATTACGTAAAAATAATGGAGAGAAAATTATTTGCATGGATTTTAGAAATTTAAACTAGGCTTCTCTCAAGGAAAATTACGCCTTTCCTAATATGGATCACATATTGCAAAAAATAGTTGGGTCAGAGATGATGTCCATGCTTGATAGTTTGTCAGGCTACAATAAGATCAGGCTACAATAAGATCAAAGTCGATGAAGGTGACCAACAAAAAATAATGTTCACCACACCATGGGGAACCTTCACCTATAACAGAATGTCATTTGGGTTAATTAATGCGGGAGCTACATTCTAGAGGGCTATGGACCTATCGTTCAGAGACCTAAAGAACAAGATCATAGTAATTTATCTACATGATTTGATAATGTTTTCTAAGAAAAGGAGAGATCATCTACATGACCTATAGGTGATCATGCAAAGGTGTTGGGAACATGGCATTTCCTTGAACCCAAAGAAATTGGTGTTTTATGTAATATAAGATAAGTTTCTGGGATACATTGTGTCACAAGAACGAATCTGGATAGATCACGAAAGAGTCAAGGCTATTCAACAATGAAGTTTTCCCTCTAGCAAGAAAAGAGTGAAGTCTTTCTTCGACCAAGTGAACATTCTAAGGAGATTTGTCCCAGATTTCTCATAAATCACTAAACATATTATAGACATGATGAAGGGAAGCCAAAGATTCTAATGGAATGAACTTGGTAACATGGCATTTGATGACATTAAGAAAGAAATAGCTAATGCGCTAGTGTTGAAACATCTAAATTTTGACAAATATTTTATTATCTATTGCTATGCTTCAGAGCATATCATGTTAGAAATTTTACAACAGGAGAATGAAGATAAAGTACATGCACCTATTTTTTTAATGAGTAATCCCCTAAAGAACCATGAGTTAAAATACTCTTAGATAGAGAAACACACATTTTTGGTAGTGAAAGCATTCTAGCAATTCAGATTTTATATCCTACATTCGCGCGCTACAATCTTTTTGCCAGAACCCATGGTAAAGAGTATCCTCACCTAGCAAGAGCTAGGGTATAATACAAGAGGATCCTGGATAGAGAAGGTTCAATAATATGATGTAGAGATAAAACCTACTAAGTTAATGTGTGGGAGAGGTTTGTGCAAGATGATAGCCGAGAATGAGCCTGAAGAATTGGAAGACACTACAAAAGTTTTATTAGTAAGCCTATAAGATCCACGATTCTTAGATGTAGCTTACTTCCAGACCTATGGAAAATGTCTGAAAGGTCTTACTTTGAAGAATAAGAGGAACCTAAGGATGTTATATAGTAAGTATGTGATATGGAATTATAACTTGTACAAGAAACCCCTAGACGGAATTTTTCTCTAATGTGTAGATAAAGATCAACATAAAAATCTCCTAAAGATATTTCATGATGAATCTTGTGGAAGAAACTACTCTTCTACTGTCATAACCTGGAGAATCTTAAGGTAATGGTATTATTGGCCCAAAATTTTCAAATATGCCTATCATTGGGTTTCCAGGTGTGACAAATGCAAGTTGTTCATTGGCAAGCCATAATTAGTTGCCTTGCCTTTAAGGCCAATCTTGATAGGATCTTTCAAGTAGTGGGGATTGTACTTTTTTGGTCTAATCAATTTGAGTTCAAGTGCTAGACATACTCACATCCTCACTACAACAAACTAATTTACCAATTGGGTAGAAGCCATAGCGGTGAAAAGAATGACTACCGAGGTGGTCTGTAATTTTATCAAAGAAAACATCCTGGTATGTTTTGGTGTTCAGTTAAAGGAAGTGATTGATAATGCAACATGTTTATCCTCTTCTTAAATGTTGTAATTATGCTATGATAATGAAATCTCTCTTTCCCATTCATAGGATTACTATCCCCAAGGCAACAAACAGGTTGAGTCAAGCAATAAGAATTTGGTCAGTGTGACAAAGAAGCAAGTTTTAGAAAACCAAATAAATTGGAACAAAAAGTTGCATGAAGCTCTAGTGGAAAATATAATAACACCTAAAAAATGATTGGTATGTCTCCCTTTGAGTTGGTATATGGCATCAAATATTTCTTACCATTACCGCTAGAATTATCTGCCTCTAAATTACAAACACTTGTCGAAGAATTTTTCTTTCAAGATTCTCTAGAGAAAATGATTATGTACCTGACCAAGATTGAGGAAGAGAGGGAAGACATGGTGGACCAGATTTCCCTTCACCAAGCCAGAGTTAAACACATCTTTGATAAGAGGGCTAGGCTTAGGAATTTCATGGACAGTGACCTGGTGCTATTGTTGATTAACTGATGAATATCTAATGGAGATGATGAAGACCGAGTGATACCAAGTATCATGATTGTAGAAATGGTTAGATCAGTTATTGTTTTGTCATTGATGTCAAACAATTGATTAATTGATTTTTATTATGTTACCATATCTTAAGAGGAGAAGTTAAATGGGTGATAAATACAAATCAGACAATGATGAAGTAATGATGATATAGTTATTTTCTACTATATATTTGATGTTATCAAATCGGTACAATTGATTCATCAAATCAGAAACTACAATGAATTAAAGTTATGACTGAAAGAGTTACTTTACTGAGCTAGACTGAGTTAGTTGGTATAGAGTTGTGTTGATTGGTTTTCAATTACCGAGCACCGAGCACCGAAGATGAGTTAGACAACGAATAGTGAATGAGTTAGTTACCGAGTTGCAAAGCAAGTTTTACCGAGTACAAGATAATGATAATAAATGATGATAAGATTGAATTTAATGCGAAGAAATGATGAGATGGATGAGGAAATGAATTAAATAAAGTTTTTTACAAGATCTACGAATGAGAAAATTCAATGAGAAGATCTAAGGCAAAGATCAAGCAGTTAAACTGAATTGTGAAGAGTTCCAAGAAAAGTTCAAGTTCTGAGGTAAAAGTGAGATGGTTTACCGAGTTGTGAAATATGAAGAAGATGATCGAACGAGTGAGTAAAAATGAAGGAAAATAAAATTAAGGAGATTAAGAGGAAAAATTATGTCTATATAAAGAATGATAAATACACAAAGAACAAGAGGCTGGTGAATTGGATAGAGAAGAGGAAGAAGCTGAAGAACAACATTTATCGAGTAGAACAAAGAAACAAAGATTGAAGAATCTATAGTTTGAGAAAGAGATCAATGGAGTATGTGATGCCAGTATTCAATTGAGCATAAAGGATCTAACACAATAAAAGGTAGTTACTATATTTGTAGATCAAATTTTACTATTGCTTATTAATATTTGTAACAAAGAAATCTCTTAACCGGGTGGACTTAATAGTCCTATTTGTAAAACCTAGACTTAGGTGACATTCTAAATGAGTGTTTAAATACCTATACCAATGCCACTCCTAACAGGGTGAAGATCTTAACAGATCTGAGGTAAATCCCCTAATAGGGTCACATTTAGAAAATGTGTTTGTAATCTTTAAGAGGATTAGTTCTTAACCGAGTGTAATTCAGAAGGGTACATTTTTATTGTGGGTTACAATTCCCACAAAGGTTTTTCCCGAATTGGGTTTCCTCATTAAATCTGGTGTCAACTGAGTTAAATCTGGAATTATATGAGTTAATTTGATGTTACTAAGTTTGAATGATTGATTTACATATATGAGATGTATTGCTGCTTATGTTATTGAGTTATTTAGTGAATTGGTTATTTACTCTATTCAGTATTACTGAGTGAATCAACGAGTTTAGTTTTAAGTGTTTGAGTTTGATTTGTTTGATTCATCCCCCCTCTCAGTGGGACCAACAATTGGTATCAAAACTTAGTTACTCTAAAGTGATAAGTATAAAAGGACTTGAATCAAGATTTAAAGATGTATAAGAGGGAAGCACCAAAGTTGAATAGGGATCATTTCTCTACATGGAAAAGTAGAATGAGGTTTCATGTGTCTGGAGTAGGAGAATAGGAAATTCAATTTCTTGATAATGAATATGTAGCACCGACTACTGCACCTATGACTATCAGCGAGCAAAGATAGATACAAGAACACACACAAGTCATGAGTGATATTTCTTCTACACATATCGACCAGGAATATGATGAGCTTGATGGTTTCACTACTTCAAAAACAAATGTGGGATAAGCTTATTTTGACCTATGGTAGAGATCAACATGTTCAGAAGGCTAAAGAAGAAATTTTGAGAGGAAAATTTGACTGTATGAGGATTAAGGAAGGAGAGAACATAATACAATAGGGTAAAAGACTTAAGGAGACTATTAATTCTATTAGAGGAGCTAGTGGGATCATAACTGAGGATGATGATACAAGAAAAATGTTGAGAACCCTGCTACCGATTTATGCCTGCTATACAAGAGCTAAGATCTATACCCCAAATGAATGTTCCATTGGATGCTACTATTGGTAAGCTGACTGCATTTGAGTTAAATGGTTTTGACAACAATTTTCCTGCTACTTCTAAGATTGAATTTTCATTTAAGTCCACTTTGAAGATCGGAAAAGCTAGGGAAGCTACAACTAGAGATGGATATTTGAGCAGTGTTAGTGAGAAATTTTATAGTTGCACTGAAGGACTGGAAGAGTTATTTACTGAATGTGATGAGAATGAAAGAGAATTTGAAGCTTTGTTGGCTAGAAGGCTACAAATATGCAAAGGAAAATATCAAGGTGATTTACCCTTGAATTTTTTTAATTGTGATAAAGTTGGTCACTTTGCATCTAACTGTACAGAGAAAGATAAGGAGGAAAAGAAAGATAATAGAGATAAGGAAAAAAGAGAAAAAATATTCAAGAGATACAAATACTACAAAAACAAAGGTAAGAAATATTGTCATATGGCTAATGAAGGACTAAGTGATGATTCTTTTGATAGTGATGATGGAAAATAAGTTGTTTATGTTGCTATAAAAGATGTCTCTGATGAAGAAGAGCCTAGAGCCCTAATATTACAAGTAAGTAAGAATTAAACATGGATTATAGATAGTGGTTGTTCACATCACATGACTGGTGACACACTTAAGTTTATTTCCTTGGAAAAGAATGATAGAGGTTATGTTAGATTTGGTAATGATGCTCTATATCCTATGAAAGGAAAATGATCTATAATTCTACTGAATAACACAAGATGTGATGATGTTTATTGGGTTGAAGGATTAAAGTTTAATCTGTTGAGTGTTGCACAACTAAATGGTCACCGATTGGAATTTCAATATGGAAGGGTAAAAGTATTTGATAAGAAGGATAATTTGATTGCTACTGGAGAATAATCTAAAGGTAATTTATTTTTATCTTGATACTTCTATGAAGAGTTTCCTATTTGCTAAAGTTGAAGATATTTGGTTATGACACAAAAGGATTTGTCATGTTAATTTTGACAACATAATCAAAGTAAGTAAGAAGAGTAGAGTAAGAGAACTACCGAGACTTGAAAAACTAGAGAATGCTATGTGTAGAGAATGTCAGATGGGTAAGATGACTAAATCTAGTTTTGAAAGCATTACTTATGTTCCACAAGGAATTTTGGATTTAGTTCATACTGATTTATGTGGACCCATGAGGACTCAAAGTTATTATGGAGACATATATTTTATTTCATTTGTGGATGTTTATTCTAAGATGATGTTTTTAATATTTTTAAAATAAAAATTTGATGCATTTCAAATGTTTAAGTGGTATAAGGCCCAAGTTGAAAAAGAAACTGGAAGATAATTGAAATGTCCGAGATCTGATAGAGGAGGTGAGTTTACTCTTGATGTGTTTACATTGTTTTGTAATGAGAATGGAATTAAGAGACAGTTTTCAGCACCGAGGACACCACAACAAAATGAGATTGCTGAGAGAAGAAACATATCTATTGTCGATTGTGCTAGGACACCGATGATTGAAAAAAGGAGTTTTACAGAAATTTTGGAGGGAAGCTATGAGTACTTCTGTTTACACATTGAACTGAGTACAAATGAAGAAAGGTACCAATAAGACACCTTATGAATTCTGGTATGAACATAAACGTAATGTTAGTTACTTTAATATTTTTGTGAGCAAATTCTATATTCTGAAAGATTCTAGAGAAGGAAAGTTTGATTCAAAAGGAGAAGAAGGGATATTCTTAGGATATTATACAAGGATTAAAGCTTAAAAATGTTTGAACAAGGTTACTAACAAAATGGTGGAAAGTGAAAATGTAAGAATTGATGAATTCACAGAAAGGACTGATGAAGATAGTAAGAAGGAACCTGAAGATTATGAGAAGTTTGTATATGTATAACTTGATGCCCTTGATACCTTACTGAGAGCACCTACCGACGAGAAAGATGAACAAGGAGTTCCACAACCAAATGTTAATATTGAAGAATCAAGAGCTACCAAGCCTATTTTGGTAAAGTATGTGAGAAGAAACCATTCCCTGAGCAAGATTATTGGAAATAAGGACGCTGGAGTGATGAAAAGAAGAAAGGTAAGAGACAATACATGTTTGATATATACATTTGAGCCTAAGAAAGCTAGAGAGGCACTAGATAATGAATATTGGATGAAAGCAATGAAATAATATTATGATCAAATTGAGAAGTGCAAGACATGGACATTAGTACCCAGGCCCAAAGAAAAAAATGTTATTGGTACTAAGTAGATTTTTAGAAACAAGCTGAATGAGCATGGAGAAGTTACTAGAAATAAAGCTAGATTGGTTTACAGAGGTTATGCACAAGAAGAAGGAATTGACTATGGAGAAATGTTTGCACCTATTTTAGACTGGAAGGGGTTAGAATAATTCTAGCTTATGCTGCTTACAAAGGATAAAAGGTATATCAGATGGATGTTAAGTTTGCATTTATCAGTAGGATACTTGAAGAGGAATTTTACATTGAGCAACCTGAAGGATTTATTGAGAACAAAAACAAGAACAAGGTGTTGGAGATTTTCCTTTGTGCAAATAGTTGACTGTATGTTTGTCATTGATGACAACATATAGTATACAACAGTGTACTGTATTCGATTTTCAGTATGGATATGTTGGAGCCTTGAACAGTTGTTTATATGTTGAAGACATATTTATTATACCATGTTCATACATGTAGATTCAGAAGTTCAGTTACAGTTGAGTTATGTTGATCTGTTTACCAATCACAGTTTTAGAGGATTGTTTTTAAGAGTCGACAGTAATTTTCTTGATTCTTTAGTTGTGCCTATCTTTGGGATATGTGTGTTCAGATTCATGTTTAGTTATGAGTCAAAGATGATTAACCAAAGGCGCTAAATGTGTTTCATCTGAAGTGTGACATTTGGGTAATTTTGGTGAAGCTAACTATGTGAAGTGATGCGTCCATTCATTTTGAGTGGCGCGGTTCTAATTATGTTGCGTTCTTAGTTTAGCCGACAAGAAAAGTGTTGAAGGGTATCCTACAACTGACATTATCATATCTTTTGAAGAAGATATATATAGAAGTTCATTTGTGATCACTAAGTATGAATGATAAGAAAAGAGACAGAAAAAGAATAGAGAAAAATGTTGGTTGTTTTGGGACAGTAAAACTATTTCATTCATTAGTTAAAGATCTATGTGAAGAAGTAGGGAGTGCATAAAATTCACTAGAATTGATCAAGACATCAGGTCTATTTAAATAGTTCAATTATTAGATATAGTGTATATCTATTTTGCAGAAGGTTGCAACCTTCATCAATTTAGCAGTGTTCTCTTGGATAGTGTGTCCTAACCCCTAACAGGGTTATTTGTAAAAGACTCCTAACAGGGTCTGACCCTTAACCAGGTCACTGTACTTATTGCATTTTAAAGATCAACTCCTAACAGAGTTGTAAGATCTTCTAACATGGATCATTATACTCTAGTGCAGTTATTTGTGGGGGATAATTCCCACTGGGTTTTTTTATCTATTTTTCTTTCCCCATAACCAAAATTGTGGTGTTCTATTTTGTGTTATCTTTTTGTATTTATTCTTAATGTTATTCTATACTTAATTGGAGAAAAGAATTAAAACTTGTAGGTAACTGATTCACCCCCCCTCTTAGTTATCTCTTAGGACTATTCCTAACAATTGGTATCAGAGTCAAGTGCCTTAGAGAGAAAGCCTAACATCTTAAGGTAGATCATATGGCATACTTTAGAAAAGAGAGTCCTAAGTTTGATGGAGAAAATTATCTTGACTAGAAGAACAAAATGATAACACATCTACAATGTGTTGGTTTTGAGATCTATGAGGTTTCTACTCATGCAATTGATGTTCCTACTTTGAAAGATCTTGCAGAAGAAGACTCTACTAATAAACAAAAGGAATTATTCACCCAAAATGCAATTGCCAAGGAAGCCCTAATCAGTGCCTTATCTGACAGTGAATTTTATGAGATTAAGAAGGCAGACAAAGCATATTCAATACGGAAATACCTAGAAGACATGTTTGAAGGAGACATCCAAGCCAAGAATGCGTGTAGAAAGACATGGACGAAAATATACAACAATTTAGAAATGCTACCTGAAGAAAACATCAGAGCTTACAATCAGAGGATTAATGAAGTAGTTTCAGGAATCAGAAACAATGGAGGAGAAATTTTAGAGGAAGACATAATGGACAAACTGATGACTACATTGACAGTAGATTATGAGAGCAAGATAAACATCTTGGATGAAACCATGTAATTTTAAAAAAATTTCAAAAGAGAAATCTTGATCAAAAAAATATTAGCATTTGAGATATCAAGATTGAAGACATAACCTAAAATTGAAACAAATTTCAAAGCTTCAGTCCATGGTAAGAGATCCTTGAGCATCTATAGTAATATTGAGAAAGAAGAAGTGGATACAAAACTAGAATAAATTATTTCTATGATTGATAAGAAATAAAGGAAAGGTAAAGGAAAATATGAAGGACAACTACCATTCAAATGTTTTTCATGCAACAAAGTTGGCCATTTTGCATCCAAGTATCCTACAAGAGTCAAGAAGTTCAGATCGGAATACAAGCCCAAATATACAAAGGAATTCTATCATGCTGAAGATGGTGTGATTGATGATGATTCAGGAGAGGATGAAATTGGATTCATTACAATTAAAGATATTGAAAAAATGATTGATGAAACAAAAAATTGAAGATGAAAAGAAAGCACAAGAATTGGATTTAGTTTCACAAGCAGACATCAGAACAGACTAGATCATAGACAGTGGGTGTTCACATCACATGATAGGAGACAAAGATATATTTGTACATCTAGATAAGTACAAAGGTGGCATGGTTAGATTTGGAGATAACACTCCCAAATCTATCATAGGCAGAGGATCTATCACCTTAGATGGAAAGAACAAGACAAATGATGTTCTGTATGCTGATGGTTTACATCATAACTTACTAAGTGTTGGACAGTTTCTTGATAAAGGATATCAGTTGGAATTCAAAAATAACAAGGGCACTATTTTTAACACAGAAGGAGACATGATAGCATCAAGTTCAAAGACCAAAGGTAATGTTTTTCAGGTTAACTCCGAAGTAAGTTTTTTTGTTGCAAAAGTGGATGACAGTTGGTTATGGCACAAAAGACTTTGTCATATCAATTTTGACAACATAGTAAAGATAAGCAATGTAAAGGCAGTAAGAGACCTTCCTAGTATTTCAAGACCTGTTGATACTATGTGCAGGGAATGTGTGATGGGAAAGCATGTGAGGACCTCATTTAGAAGCAAACACAACTCTGCAAACAACAAATTAGATCCAGTACATACAGGCTTATGTGGACCTACTCAAACAAGATCATACTATAGTGAAAGGTATTTCATTTTGTTTGTTGACAATTTATCCAAAATGATGTGGGTTGCATTCTTGAAAGATAAATCTAAAGCTTTTGATAAATTCAAAATATTTAAAGCTAAAGTTGAAAATGAGTCTGGATTAAAGATAAAATGTCTGAGATCTGATAGAGGAGGAGAATTCACCTCTGACAAGTTTCTTGAGTACTACGAAGAACACAGGATCAAAATACAACTAAGTGCACCTAGAACCCCTCAACAAAATGGAATTACAGAAAGAAGAAACAAGATAATACTTGACACAACGCGCACTATCATGATTGAAGGAAAAGTTGCGCACACCTATTGGAGAGATGCAATCAATACAACAGTCTATACTATCAAAAAAATTCAACTAAGACCAGGCGTAGAAAAAACACCTTATGAACTTTGGTTTGGTAATGTACCTAGAGTAAAATAATTCATAATCTTTGGAAGCAAGTTCTACATCAAGAGAGATGATGGTGTTGTTAAGTTTGATGTTAGAAGCGATGAAGGTATTTTTCTTGGTTACTCTACTAAGAGAAAAGCTTACAGATGTTTTAATTTAAGGTTGAAGAAAATCATTGAAAGTGCACATGTGAAGATTGATGAGAAGTTCATGATTCAAGAGAGATATTATGAATATGCACCTATGATTGAAGATGAACCTAGACCTATCAATAAAGAAATAGTCATTGAAGAAATGTTTGACTATATTGATGTATCATGCAATAACCCTGAACCAAGTGAGTAAGAATCACAAATTATAGATGAGAGTGTCACACCTAAAATTTCAAAATACACATCTAGATACCATTCAAAAGAAGATATCATTGGAGATCAGAGCAGTAAATTTTTGACAAGATCTAGAGAAAAAGGTTCAACCATTGATGAAGAGGTATGTTTACTTTCACAAATTGAAACCTAAAGTGTTGAAGATGCGTGTAATGATTCAGATTGGAAAAATGCAATGCAAGAAGAATTAGATAGGATAATCAATAATGACACATGGGAATTGGTCGCTAGACCTTGTGACAAAAACGTGATTGGAACTAAGTGGATATTCAGAAACAAAATGAATGAAGATGGTATAGTGATAAGAAACAAAGAAAGATTGGTATGTAAAGGATATGCGTAGAGAGAAGGAATTGACTACTCTGATACATTTGCCCCTATGAGTAGACTAGAAGCTATTAAGTTATTTTTAGCTTATGCAACATTCAAAAACTTTAAAGTATATTAGATGGATGTTAAGTCACCATTTCTGAATGATGACTTGAAGGAAGAAGTCTACAAAGAGCAGCCTGAAGGATTTAAATTATCAGAAAAACTAGACATGGTATGCAGACTAAAGAAAGCCCTCTATGGAATTAAAAAGGCCCCAAGAGCATGGTATGAGAGACTTGATGGTTACATGACAAAGATTGGATTCAAAAAGGGAGCATTAGATTGCAACTTATTCATAAGAGAAACACCTGAAGGATTATTACTTGTTGCTATCTTTGTTGATGACATTATTTTTGGAGGTAATGACAAGCTTAGTGAAGAATTTGCCAAAGAGATGCAGAGCAAATTTGAAATGAGCATGATTGGACCTATAAAATACTTTTTGGGATTAAATGTAAAGCAGACATACATAGGTATATTCATAAACCAATCTAAATATGTGAAGGAGATATTGAAGACATTCAATATGGAAGATTGCAAGCCAGTAAGCACTCCTATGATAACAGGAAGCAAGATTTCTAAAAATGATGACTCAACAACAATTGCCAAAACACTTTACAAGTCCATGATTGGAAAACTCATATATCTCACTCAATCTAGACCAGATATTTGTAATGCAGTTGGCATTGTTGGAAGATTTGCAGCTGAACCAAAACATAATCACTTAATGGAAATAAAAAGAATATTTAGATATTTAAAAGGAACTATAGACTATGGTTTATGGTATCCTAATTCAGAAAATGTAGAACTTCATGTGTACATAGATGCAGATTGGGAAGGTTGTGTTGATGACATAAAGAGTACCTTCGGAGGAACAATATTTCTTGGAGATAGGTTGGTTACTTGGACAAGCAAGAAGCATAACTCTATTTCTCAGTCAACAATAGAAGTTGAGTATGTAGCAACAACATTGAATTGTTCAATAATGGTTTGGATCAAGCAGATGATTAAAGACTTTGGAATTCAGATTAATTATCCTATTGTCATTCATTATGACAAGACTAGCACTATTAATATGTCAAAGAACCCTGTGATGCACGTAAAGACAAAAGACATAGAAATAAAATATCATTTTCTAAGAGAAAAAGTTGCAGAGAGAGAAGTAAAGTTGGATTATGTGAGCACCAAAGATCAGTTGGAAAACATATTCACGAAACCTTTATCAAAAGATACTTTTGAGTATCTTAGGAAGAAGCTAAGAGTAATTCCCTTTCCTGAGTCTGATTAGAATTTACAGCAAGTGTATCAATCCTTGGTGACTGATGAGTGGTTGAATACTCTACTTCTAGAGTAGTACCTGTTCTTATTCATATTTGGCATCCTTTTCCATTTATGTCAAAGGGGGAGTATATAGTAAGGGGGAGAATATACTCTGGGGGAGTATATAGTCATAAAAACACAGTAAAAAGAGATACAACAGTTAAGAGGAACTTTTGATGAGGATATTGAAAAGATTGTAAAAAGAAAGAAGACACTTTTGGATTGATGGTGTTTTTCATATCATATGTTGCCATCAATGTCAAAGGGGGAGATTGTTGGAGATTTGCCTTTGTGCAAATAGTTGACTGTATGTTTGTCATTGATGACAACATATAATATACACCAGTGTACTATATTCAATTTTCAATATGGATATGTTGGAGCCTTGCATGGTTGTTTTTATGTTGAAGACATATTTATTATACCATGTTCATACACGTAGATTCAAAAGTTTAGTTACAGTTGAGTTATGTTGATCTGTTTACCAGCCACAGTTTCAGAGGATTGTTTTTAAGAGCTGACATTTTATTGATTCTTCAGTTGCACCTATCTTTGGGATATGTGTGTTCATATTCATGTTTAGTTATGAGTCAAAGATGATTAACTAAAGGCGCTAAATGTGTTTCATCTGAAGTGTGATGTTTGGGTAATTTTGGTGAAGCCGACTATGTGAAGTGATGCGTCCATTCATTTTGAGTTGTGTGGTTCTAATTATGTTGCATGCTTAGTTTAGCCAACAAGAAAAGTGTTGAAGGGATTCCTACAACCGACGTGATCATATCTTTTGAAGAAGATACATATAGCAATTCATTTGTGATCACTAAGTGTGAATGATAAGAAAAGAGACAAAAAAAGAATAGAGCAGAATGCTGGTTGTTTTGAGACAGTAAAGCTATTTCATTCATCAGTTAAAGATCTATGTGAAGAAGCAGAGAGTGCATACAATTCACTAGAACTAATCAAGACATCAGGTCTATTTAAATAATTCAATTATTAGATATAGTGTATATCTGTTTTGTAGAAGGTTGTAACCTTCATCAATTTAGCAGTGTGCTCTTGGACAGTGTATCCTCACCCCTAATAGGGTTATTTGTAAAAGAATCCTAACAGGGTCCGACCCTTAACCAGGTCAGTGTACTTATTGCATTGTAAAGATCAACTCCTAACAGGGTTGTAAGATCTTCTAACATGGATAATTATACTCTAGTGCAGTTCTTTGTGGGTGCTAATTCCCACCGGGGTTTTTACCTATTTTGGTTTCCTATAACCAAAATTGTGGTGTTCTATTCTGTATTATCTTGTTGTATTTATGCTTAATGTTATTCTGTATTTAATTCGAGAAAAGAATTAAAACTAGTAGATAACTGATTCATTCCCCCTCTCAGTTATCTCTTGGGGCTACTCCTAACACAAGGTATATAAGCTACATAAAGATTTATATGGTTTGAAAAAAGCACCCCGAGCATGGTATGAGAGATTGCACTTGTTAGGTCTATTTAATTTTTTTTTTCCAAGAAAGTGAGTCCTTGGTCTGCAAGCTTCAAAGAGGTCATGTGTAAATTTTGAAACCCTTTTTTCAAGTCTTCAAGTGTAAATCATGTTTTAAAACCCTAAGTGTTGAAGAGGTTTCTATTTTTACATTACCTTTTGTGTCTACCATGTGTTTATTAAGTGGCGCCGCGTTCAATAGTTTATAAATCTCTAAGCACTTTAATATTTCCTAAGTTTGAGAGTCCACAAGTCTTTTATTCATATTATATCATGTGTCGGGCAAGTTTGTTTTGATCTCACAGTTTGTGCATTGTCACAACAAGAAGATGATCAAGATATATGCTTCAAGGAATTGCGCCATAATGCCACATGTATCTGGCGGGACTGGCTACAGTTGAAATAAAAATCAGAAGATCACCGTAGATGCTTTTCGATTTAACGGCCCACACTTTGCCTTAATATGAAAGATGATGTGAAATTAACCTTCAAGGGAACACACTATGATGACGCATGTCCAAGTGGTTCTAGGCATGGTCATAAAGATGAAGTTAAATAAAGCACAAATCAGATTTGATCTGATGGTGGTCGCAAAGCCTTATAATAAAGTTGCAGATGAAATAACCAGTAAGGGAAAGCGCCATTGCGACACCTGAAAAGCAGTAGGCCCAACATTGTAATAAAGGATCTAATAAATCAATGACATCTTCAAAAGGATCTAATGGTTGGCGCTAAACCTCAAATAAAAGATGAAAGGATGTTAAGTATTAAGGGAACACGCAGTTGTGACGCGTGTCCCATTGAGCAAGTTGAAGACCGTGGTTAGTAGACAGCTGGTTGATTAAAGATAAGACAAGTTAATAAAAATCCAATGGCTGGCATAAAATCTCCAATCAAAAGTAATGTGGTTTGATGTGTAAGTTGTAATCTACAATTATTCTGCACACAAACACTCAATAACTCATTATATCCAAGGTTAGTAAGATAAATAAATGAAATCAATGAAAAACCTTAAGAAATCAAATTATTGCTTCCTAGTCATGATGAATGTAATCTAAATTGTTAGTGCTCTCAGAATTAGCATGTTTAGATCATTGAATTGACAATCATGAAATAGAAGATTCAATTAAGAATGCATCTACATTAATGCAAAATTGAGCTAGAATATATGAGCTAGAAATGAAACTAGCATTATGTCTATGCAAATGAGGATCTAGCTTGATAATAGCCTTGATGAAGTTTCTTTTATAGATTTTCCTTTGGAGGGAAAGATTCAAATTCAAATTTGAATTGAATCGTTGAGATGCATCCATGAGGGATGGATAAGATTAGGACCTTGAGTGATCCATGTGATTGAAGCTCATTGGTTAGATTTAAATTCTTTGTTTGTGATTTGAGTAGATAATAGGACAATTAATTAAATCATTTTAATTAATATCACTAGCCATGGGATTTTTGGTTTTGATTTAATTAAATAGCTAGGAGTATTAATCAATGAATGATCCTTGATGAATGATCATTGATGTTTGATGATTGATGAATTATGCAAATGAATTGATCGAATTCAAATGCACAACTATGTTGGAGATTATCTTGATTTGATCATGATTAGGAGATCAGATCTTTCAATTAGCATTTAGGGCAATTGCTTTGGCTGGACCAATTTTAGGTGATTACATTTTCCCCTCTTTGAATTGATGTGCGAGAAGTGCATTGATTCAAAGAATATCTGATGTCTGAGGTCGATATGAATCTACCTTTGATGCAATGTTGGATAATAGATCATTGATAAAAGCTAGTGTAACCAGTTTGATATGATGCTGATGAAACTGATTATCTGCCACAGAGATACCGAAAATATTGATTTTGATAAGAGTGATTAACAAATTTGATATACTTGATTGAGACAACCAACTTGATATGGATCTTGATGAAGTTGATATGCCCCTAGTGTTGATAAAATTAAATTGATTATGATGACGAGAATATCAATTTGATGTGATGCGATGAAATTGATATGCCCCTAATCAATGTGATTTAGTTTGATAAGACGAGATCTCTGATATGGTCGATGATTGTTGCTAGATTCAATTTGATGATTGATTTAATGACAAACATTTTATAAGACACATCCGATTTGATAACAAAGTTGTTTGATGATCCAAATGTAATAATATTGATGATCATGCCCTCTCGAAAGCAAGATCAAAATTTGATAGAAGAATATTGAATGATGTTGGATTGAGAGAGAGAGAGAGAGAGAGAGAGAGAGAGAGAGAAATAATGAGTACCTATTTTATACCTTGATCCAAATGGATGGAAGAAAACATTTTGATGACTAAAGATGATCGTAGGTTAATCATATGTTAGATTGTCTCAAGATCTTTCCTACACTTTTTTAACGAAGTCAATCAGACTCTGTATGTGGAAGTTATGACTTCAAGAGCAAAGCCTATTTTAATTTCTTCATAACCCGATTGGGTTATGGAGAATAAAATGCATAATTATTACTTCTTCAAAACCCAATCAACTTTTGAAGAAGTGAAAATTGTGCAATTTCTTCTCTAGAACCCGATCGGGTTATGGCTTGGGAAGAGGCTTGGAAAATGACCCAAAGGCTTGGAGGCTCATTTTCCCTCCATTTTTGTTCTTTTAGACATTTTTTCATCTTGTAAGATGATTTCTCGACTTTATTTTCATCAGGTTTGCAATTTGTCAAGAGGGCAGCTCTATAATTTTCACCATAATCTCATACGTCTTTTTAGCTCTCTAACCATATAATTTTTTCTATTTTTGGACAACATTAGCATAGTAAACTTTAATTTTTGTTACCAATGTCTTGACAGTCCTCACAGACATATGTCCACCATTTTTTTAATAAATTTTGATATACTTAACTAAATTAAAAATAAATTAAATATTGTTGTTCTACACTTGATTCTATACACTTAAATTTTTTTTTTTCATTTTTTATTATTTTGATGCAAGTTATGCCCAGTGCACGAACATGTACAAAATTTTTCAGGATGCTGTCACTTCAAAATATCACAAAAAAAAAATACTAATAAAAAAATTACAAAAAAATACACAACTTCTAGATCTCACTCTTACCTATCATCCTACCAAAGGGATTTGAAAAATACTGAATATAACTATATGTTTTGTACAACGCACGAAAACAACTCTATTATGTTTTTCTGAAAAAATCAGGAACAAGTTTTTGTGCGTGTGGGGTTTGACCTCTTAATCTTATCGGTTTTTTTTTTAAAATAGTATTTTAGAAACTAAATTCAGAGTACTAATTTTTTTTATTTTTTACACATTTTCTTATTTTGAGTGCTTGACCCTGAAATGTTTGTTCCAAGTTCATGTTTACCCGATTTCAAGAAAAATGTGTCCACTTATACCCCCATTTTTGGTTCACAAATTGGTGCACATACCCCTAATCAAAATAGGATTTCAAAGAACAAGTGATAGCAATAATGCTTACTTGAAATGTGATAGTGATAATAAAGTTTTGGTTGCTGAAATTTTTGTTGATGATATTATTTTTGGAGGCAATGACACTTTATGTAAAGGATTTGCTGATTAAATGAGAAAAGAGTTTGAGATGTCAATGATTGGAGAGATTAACTTATTTCTAGGTCTGAAAATACAAGAAGTTATTGGAGGAATCCTTATTACACAATCCAAGTATATAAAAGATCTCCTAAAAATTCTGGTATGGAAGATTCTAAACCTGTTGGAACACCTATGGTTACTGGATGTAAATTGTCTAAAGAGGATGAAACACAAGAGGTGGATAATATTCTTTACCGATCCATGATTGGAAAATTGCAGTATGTTGTTCATAACAGACTTGATATAGCACATGTTGTTGAAATTGTTGCAATATTTTCTTCTAATCCGAAGGAAACAAATATGTCTGCAGTAAACCAAATTTTGAGATATCTGAAAGACACAAAAGAGTTTGCTTTATTGTACATAAAATGAGGTACTTTTGATCGGCAAGAGTGCACTAATGCAGATTGGGCTAGAAATGTTGATGACAGAAAAAGAACTAGTGGAGGCGCATTCTTTCTAGGTGAAAGATTGGTTACATGACTGAGCAAGAAACAAAGTTGTATTTCACAGTCTACTACCGAGGCTGAATATGTTGCTGCTGCTATGAATTATGCAAACATAGTATGGATTAAGAAATTACTTGAAGGTATGCAAGAAGAGATCACAGATCTGGTTACTATTTTTTGTGATAATACAAGTGCTATTAATATATCAAAGAACTCAGTTATGCATTCAAAGACCAAGCACATTTCTATCAAGTATCACTACTTGAGAGAACAAGTTCAAGACAAGAATGTGAGATTGGAATATGTGAATTCAAAAGAACAATTGGCTGATATATTTACAAAGCCACTACCTAAAGATGCTTTTGAGTATCTCAGAGGTAAATTAGGGGTTCTTCCCCTATCCAATGTTCACTAAAGATCACGAGGCATGTTGCATCAATTCTATATTTCATTAGAATATCTATTTCTAAATTGATGTTAGTATGACACACTTTAGGTGATTCCTGAATTTTTGAAAATATTTTTGTATGTAATGTTTTATGAGTACATGTCAGGTATAATCCACTACTAGAAGAATTTTTTCAGGATTATGACTTTTTGGCATTGTTTTCAAAGAGGGAGAAGAATGAATTCATGACATTTATCCTTAAGGGAGATATTGATATTAAGAGAGAATGAATTGCTAATATTTACTCATGAAGGAGATTCATAATGTATGTTACATAAACAAAAGATTTATCCAAGAGGGAGATTCAAATCAAAGATCAAAGTGGAAATAGAAATATCAACTCAGAGGGAGTACAATTATGTATTTGAGAGATGCCATCATCAATTACTATAACACTCTTATAGTGATTTTCATCAATTCCAAAGAGGGCAATTATTGATTAACTGATAAATATCTGATGGGGATGATGAAGAATGAGTGATACACAATATCATGATTGTAGAAATGGTTAGATCAATTATTTTTTTGTCATTGATGTCAAGCAATTGATTAATTAATTTTTATTATGTTACCATATCTTAAGAGGAGAATTTAAATGGGTGACAAATACATATAAGACAATGATGAAGTAATGATGATATAGTTATTTTTTACTATATATTTGATGTTATCAAATCAATACAATTGATTGATCAAGTCAAAAACTACAATGAATTAAATTTATGACTGAAAGAGTTACTTTACCAAGCTAGACTGAGTTAGTCGGTATAGAGTTGTGTTGATTGGTTTTAAGTTACTGAGCACCAAGCAACAAAGACGAGTTAGATACCAAGTAGTGAATGAGTCAGTTACCTAGTTGCAAAGCAATTTTTACACATGATACTGATAATAAATGATGATAAGATCAAATTTAATGCAAAGCGATGATGAGATGGATGAGGAAATGAATTAAATGAAGTTTGTTACAAGATCTATAAACGGGAAAATTCAATGAGAAGATCTAAGGTGAAGATCAAGCGATTAAACTTAATTGTGAAGATTTCCAAGAAAAAGTTTAAGTTTTGAGGTAAAAGTGAGATGGTTTACTGAGTTGTGAAATATGAAGAATATGATCGAACGACTGAGTGCAAATGAAGGAAAATAAAATTAAGGAGATTAAGAGGCAAAAGTGGTGCAGGAGAACCAAGGTCAAGGGCAAAGCCATGGAGGTACACCAAGGTCACTGGAAAACCTTGGAAGGAATGGAAGGACAAAAATGACCAACTTGGGTCATTTGATTGTAATGATATCATATTTGGTCATTTGATGAAATTTCAATGTTATTTGTAGTGATTGAGAATCCTTTGTAAAGGATCAAACGTGTATGCCATAAATAGCATTTGTAATGGCTAAGTGTACCTAAGGGTCACTAGGGGTGATTAGGTTGATCCTAGGTTATTTTCATTGGGATAATGACCTATAAAGGTCCAAATGGATGTAAAATGGCCACTAGAGCCATCAAAATGATGTAAATGCACATGAAGTGCAAAAATGTGAAATTTGCCCAAATTGGCAAAATAGGCGTTTAAAGGCTTATGTAAGGGTTTTAGAAGGGTTTAAGGCTTTAGAGTAGGATGGGATTTCTAAAATCCTTTGGGAAAGGTTAATAAAATGCAAAAAGGTAAGGAGTTGTTGAGTTGACAACTAGGTTGTCAACTAGACAACAAATATAAACAAAAAACTAATGTATAACTGTCATCAAAATTGACTGTAACCGGTTTCAAGAAGTTGGCAGGGTTTGGTAGAGGTTTATTAGATTGGTTTGAGCATGAGTTTTGGTATTTAGGAAGCGTGGTAGGGAGTTTGAGAGATTGTTTTATTGAGGAAAGCAATGTAAAACAAAGTTTTGAATCAATGAAATTAAATTCTCAGCAAAGTGATTGCTTGCTGTCGTAAGGAACAGTCATCCTTATTGGCATTGTTAAACTCTCTTTTCAATACAAATTTGATTGGAAAAGGAGTGAAAGGATAGTTTTTTAAGTTTTTTTTATCATTTTCATACAAGTATGTGTGTTTTTATGAAGTTTTGAATCAAGGGAAGTCAGTTTGTATTGACTGTTCCAGATTAACTTTGTGTGCAATCAACAAATTACTTTGAAGATTCTATGATGCCCTAGGCTCTCCCATTGTCTGTAGTGGATGTTACTTGTGGGAGAGACCTAATACTATGTATTATATGTTCCATTAGATCTTTGTATGCAGGGAAGGTCAGATTGAGAAGAAGGTGATCACTAATTAAGCATGTGTGAATGAAAGACTGTCTCTAAATAAAATATTCCCAGTGCGGGGGACTTATCTCCCAACTCAACCGTTGGATCTTACTAATATTTGGATATGTGGGAGAGAGCCAATGTATGCCAAATCTGACTGGAGTGATGGAGGAAATTTTTTCAAAGTCAAAAGTTATGGGTGACTGTGTATTGGTATATCAAAGAGGATAGTAAGATGGTATTTTGCACTCCAATGTAGGGATGCATTATAGGTTGGTTTTTTGAGGGGATTTAGATGTTGTGAGGGGATGAATAGAGATTCCTCCTTGTGTCAATGGGTAGTGGATCCATAGGGAGTGATCCAAGTTAATGGGTTATTGAAGGAAGGTGGAGTATTTATGGTTGGGACAATCATATCTCATAGTAACTGATGAGGGATAGTTTAAAGATTTGCTTGCCTGGATGAATCCATTGATTGGATTGGGGGACATGAAGTTGTTTCCAAAGGTGCAAAGAGGGGGTGAGATCATAAATTAGTTGTGCACTCTGATTAGGTAAATTTGAAATTGGATCAAAGAGGATGATCCTTGAGAAGGCCTAGTTGGTCTTGTGTGAAGAACATCGTTGTAGTCCCTCAAAATTGCAAATCAAGTCCACCATTCCCACCTCTGCATCAAAAAATATGTCTATATAAAGACTGAGAAATACACAAAGAACAAGAGGCTGGAAAATTGAATAGAGAAGAGGAATAAGCTGAAGAACAACATTTACCGAGCAAAATAGAGAAGCAGAGATTGAAGAATCTACAGTTTGAGAAATAGATCAATGGAGTATGTGATGCCAGTATTCAATTGAGCATAAAGGATCTAACACAAGAAAAGGTAGTTTCTATATTTACAGATCAAAGTTTACTATTTCTTATTAATATTTGTAACAAAGAAATCTCTTAACCAAGTGGATTTAACAGTCCTATTTTTAAAACCTAGACTTAGGTGACATTCTAAAAGAGTGTTTAAAGACCTCTAACAAGGCCACTCCTAACAGGGTGAAGATCTTAATAGATCTAAGGTAAATCCCCTAACAGGGTCACATTTAGCAAATGTGTTTATGATCTTTAACAAGACAAGTTCTTAACCGAGCGTACATTAGTTGGGAACTTTTGTTAGAAACTGAATGTCTAGACAAAACTATCTTTCCAAGTCATTTTTTCTATAGTCGTGATTTCAGGATTTAAGTGTTAGTCAGGAAGTATTGTTAGAGTCCACTTTGTTAGAGGGAATTGTCTATACATTTATTCCCCCTTGTATTTGAGTTGGTCTTGTTTTTTTTGAAAAATCCAAAATGTTTTTATTCTCTGAAAAGTCAACCGTTGGCATCAATAAACACTTTTGAAACTCCTTTCGGAGCCCGAAGTGAAGGATGGAACCAAAGAAAAAATAAAAGAAAGGGATTTTTTTTATTAAAGGGTTTCTAATTCGGAAAAGAAGAAAGGTTCTTGAACTGTCATTGGGATCATAAGGCTCAGGTGTAACTAAGTGGAGCAGTGAAAGGCCTATTAAATCAAAGGCAAGTCGAGAAGAGGCCTTAGTTCCAGAGAACATGTCAGGTTCTGACAAGTTCAAAGGAATGAGCCATATAAAGAAAGTGGGCCCAATGGGCAGCATAAAGAGGAAAACAACAAAGCAGAATTAACATCGAGTTCAAGAATGACCATCAGAAACATAAGCCTATAATGGAATAGTGGGAAAAGTTAAAGTAAATTGCTCCTCCAGGTAAATAAAATGAGGATCCAAAATTAAAAGGAACTTCAAGAGTAAGCGTTGAAATATGAAGCCAGAGGTGCAACTCTAATGACCCCTTATAAAAGGTCCTATCTGACGTCACCATTTCTGATGAAACTAAAAGATGGCGGCTGATTTTTGAATTCAAGAAAGTTGATATGGTGACAAATGTCAGAAGTAGATAGAGAATTTAATGGAAAATAATAACATTAATGATGCCGCAAGAGGTAATTAAAGCCATTCATTAAAGATTCAAGAATGAAATTTTCATAATTATTTTGTAAGATTTGATCTGAGGACAGAGGCGAAGCTAGGGCATGAAATTTGCAGGTGGACACTAAAAAATACTAATTTCTAGTAAATTAAGCATTCCAAATCGTCTTCTTTGTTGACAGAAAGACACAATCTTTGAATTTCCCAAGTAATCATGAGGTTTAAGCATCTTGGTTTTGATCACTTAAATGAGTTAGAATGTACAATGAGTGAAATTGGAGATGCGAAACTAGGGAAATTAAATTTGAATGAATTTTGGAGTAGAATTAAGCACCCAAACAGACACCCAATAACACAAAAGTTGATTGAAAGTGACTTAATAGAGGCTATTGGTTTTCCTATTTCTCTTTAGTGTGTTTACATCATAATGTAGTGCATAAATAGATATGATCCAGAGATGAGGGAAATTAAAACACAAGATGAAAGAGTCCTCATCAGCCTTGACAGAAATACTGTACATAACTTCTTCAGAGGACTAATTGATGACATAATCATGTTACTGTACAGGGTGAGAAGAGATGAAGAAGAAATAACTCTTGACGAGTGGATGTCCTAATTTGTGTGGGTAATTTGTTCAAAGTCCGGTTAAATAGACTGGGCAGAGATCATTAGCGAAAACATTCATTCATTGATAAACCAGTTTCCTTTGAATAAATTCTTTTATCTTTCTTCATATTTAGTATATGCTCTTTCCTGGTTTAGAACATGTTTAAGAATTCAATGATGAAATTCAGATTTCTTATTTTTACCCTAGCCAGCAAATGCACAATAGATATGCAAACTTCCACAGAGTAAATGATGCCTTTTCTATGAAATTGGTGCGAGAATTACAAGGATTCCTTGAGCAGAGGATTTCACCAGAAGTTGCTACATTAATTCATACATACGACAACTACTTCATCCAATAACCTACATTCACATATATTAGGGTTGATGCCTTTGATAGATTTCCATGTAAATTATCTTGCTACGCGGAGGATAAGATTATCATGGTCAAATTATATCGACAGATTGTCGAGATAAATAAGAGGTGCGTAGAGAAGCATAAATAAGGTATTCCTTTTCCTATCTCTTTAGGTGCATATACATGTGCCTCATCTTCAAATGCAATCAATGTTGTTAGGGAAGAAAGTAAATCTACTATGGATAATTATGAGGTATTGAGGCCACATTTTGACCCTAGCAATTTCATTAGAGACAATCTACAGCTAGGTTGATCTTATCATCACACCCCTTCTTTGGAGGATTTCTGGGAAGATTGTAGTGATTACTTTTAAGTAAGGAGAAGGTCTTACTCAAGGTTGAGTTTGAGTCAAATTAGACCCTTCCATATTCCCTTTGAAGTACAGGGTATCACAGATGATGGATCAGATGTTGTGGACCCCCGTTATTATAAGAGAGTGCATGGTACTTCACTAGAGTCAATAAACTGGGATGTTCCTAAATTGGATGACCCTGATATTAGAACTGCACCAGTCCTTAAAAGGGCACAAAGGTGGTTGGCTAGAATGAGGGGAGGAAATAAAAATACAACACCTTCCACCACCCTGTCAAAGGCACCAAGTTAAACAACACAGTCTGCACCAGTAGTCTCTAATGCCAATATTATTATCATTGATTTATCTAGAGCCTCAAGTGGAGGAGGAGATCAAGAGCCTTCGAAGAAACCTGTAGGAAACCTTTCCACTTGTGGAGTAGGTTCCCTTCCTAACATTGATATCACTAATGATGATGTAACTCTAAAACAACCAGGAGATACATAAGTTGGACAATCAAGGGAAGGAGACTAGAGTGGGAAAGATGCCTCAGTACCTACGCAACAAAATATGGATAAAGGGAAGGGTGTAGCACTAGGTTTTCAACAGTCTAGAGGAGATCTTAAGCGTTGCTATGTTTCCATTATCACTTAAAAGCACTACCCCTCTAGTGAAGAGGATCCCCACATTTTCTCCAGATAACCTGACATTTGCTTCAAAAGTGATGGAAACCCCCACATGGTTACAAGAAATTATTGAACACAAAAGGAAAAGGAAAGAAGAAATCTGCCCACCTAAAGATATCATAACATAGATCTTGCACAAGACTCCTCCTCCCGAGACTAAAAAGATAAAGAATACCTCTAGGCTAGTGGAGGATTAACTAACTTGGCATGTAATACTTGAGTTATTACAACTAGTGGCTGATACGGAGTTGAATTTTGCCACAAATGATGGTTACAATGTTACAAGAGTTGATATTGGAGACCTTGAGTTCCACAAGGATGTAGGACTATGGCAATTCTCGAATCAATTGATGTATAGGAGATTGGAGAAGACCAAACTGGATAAATAAAAATTGAAGCTCATGGTCAAATTACTATTGGAAATTCTCAGGTCAGTACTAGCTCCACTCTCTGCTCAATTAGACGTCTCTTTAGATACTATTATGGACCCTACTATAGATCAAAACAAGTAATTGATCAACTAGCTGCAAGAAGATAGTCAATTTAGGAAAATCACTAGAGAATGGATTGAAGATCTAAAGGTAAGGGGATTGCCATTCATTTCTAGGTTAATTGAAGCTTATGATTCTCTTTTAGTAGTTTTGAATACATTCTTGTCAGAAGTATGATCTACCAAAATAGAAAGTGAGACATATAAAAGGAACATGCAACAAATCAAGGAGTCCATAGACACAAAAGTAGAGAATGCGGTGAATTTGGGTATCCTCCAATCACTTGATGAAACTCTACAGAGATGGATGTTTAGTATGGGACATAAATTGGAAGGCATCACTAGGAGTGTGAACAATATGAAGAAGCTTCTTGATGAAGCTAAATAGAACATTGAATAGATACAATCATACTTAAAGGATATAGGCTATGAGTTAATGAGGAAAGGTAATTTTGGTTTAGTCACCGAAGATGAACTGAAAAATGAATATCAACAAAATATTGATTTATTTTTTCCAACCCTCAGGTCTACTATAAGGAAGAGCATTGTAAATTAACCCAAATTGATGTTACATTAATGTGGTGTAGGAATCACTACCAGGCATTCAATACCAAGACTAAGGAGACCCGAGAGAAAAAAAAAAATGTATTGGGAAATTTGGAATACTCACATCATGGTTCCTGAAATTAATGACATCTCAAGTGTTGTGGTTTCTCTACAAGGATATAAGAAGGCACATGAAGTTGAGAAGGCGACAGTGATTCCAGACAAAGACAGTCTTCCAACACCTTAATTTTATTATTGCATGTTCTTTTTGGGCTCTATTTTTATTCTGTAGTTGCAAAGACTTTAAATAAGTTATGTTTTAATTATCTTTGATTTTTTTTAAAAGAGACAGTTTCTTTGTAACCGTCTTTGGGAGATGAAAAGACTATTTATATGCACTTGAAAATCCATGCAAAGGATCGAAAGTTTTTGGTTCAAATTCCCCCTTTTGCTTTAACAATTATGTGAGACTCGGATTTTAATTGTTGTTGTTGTTCAGTTAGATTTAATTGTCATGCTTTGTTAATGGACAAATGATGAAAATGGAATGAATAGAATGAATTATTGATGCTCAAACTTTTTTTTGAAATCTGTGATTCAAGAAGTGTTCTTTTAGACACCGTTTGTTTTGTTTTATTCCTTTCCTTTCTGTTAGCAGATTTATCTCCTATAATTTAAAGTCAGCTTTTGGCTTTTCATCATTGTGTGAGAATTACTAGTTGACATCATTTTAAGTATGAATTAAATACCAAACAAAAGGGAGATTTTATTTAGTATTTGCATGGATATTTCATGGTGATAGATATTCATTAGATGCCTCTTCTTCTCTCTGGTTAAGAGCATACCCCCATTATTTTTTTTGAAATTAAAATTATATTAATCGCACATCTCTAAAAAAGGGAGTTGTACCTTTCAATTCAGAGATCAAACTATTGACAATTTGTTCAATTGTTGTTAATAGAGAGACTCTTGCAAGGGTTTGAGTCAATATTATTAAAGGGCCAATCTTTTAGCCAACAATATGTATAGATTTTGTTTAAATCGAAAGAAACTAAGAGTTTAGTTTAGTGATACGAGGCTTAACTCTTTACAAGACCAATCTATCTTACAATCTATTGAGCGATCTATAAGAAATCCCTATTAATGATACGAACAAATAAAATTAAACCCATAACATAAATGATGTAAAATGAAAACAAAAAATAATGACCTAACCCTAAATATCAACATGCTTTGATAAAATAAATAAAATAAAAAAATAACTAAATTGGATTATTAATAACAAATTTTAATTTATAATTATATTTTTAAATAGTTTCACCTAGTAAACATTAACATACAACGGTCACAAATAAAATCTATACTTTCATAACTTAAAATTATGGTATTCTCATCACTATTAACATTCTTCTAAATTCGGGGTTTGTTCCATAGTGTGTTGGTTAAGTGGTGATATTATTGTTGTGACCACCAAGGTTTTCCACTACGTCATTGTGATCGTAGGCTTATGCCTTTGTTGATCTAAAGTGCTTGTGGTTTTCCTTACTGACTCATAGCTCCCAGTCAAAAATGTTTCACGATTCATAACTCCAAGTAAAAAAAGTTTCATGTGGTACCAGAGGATGACTCCAAGTCAAAAACATTTCATGGGGTACCGAAGGATGACATCACTGATTCATAGGTCAAAAACATTTCGCGTAATACCTGAGAACATGTTGTATCATAATCACCTTTAGATTATTGAATAAAAAAACATTCTTCCAAATTCAGCAATTTAGGAATTTTAAAGCTAAAGTGGGATCTACCCAAATATTGAAAGGGGGATGTACTCTATAGCTTAAGAAATTCTATGGTGTCTTGAAAAGGTCGAATAATATCTAATTCAGCATTGGGGACCCATTATTCATACGAAAGACAAGTAGTGGGCCTAGTGCAAGTGCTTTTTTGGGGACTCACTATCAAAACACCATCAATATTTGGTGGCTTTGGCATACATCCAACTAATGAATTTCCTTGGCACACAAATTTAACGTGTCTTTTTCATCATCAAAAAGTTAGGTTTGCTTTCCTAGAATCCAAAGAAAGCATCTCCAATGAGATAGAAAGTTATATAAAAATAGTATTTTATTATGTATAAATCTTAGAAATGAGATTTTTATAACATTTTGTTGGATTTTGGAAAATCTTGCACTTTGGAAAACTTGGAGGATAACAATTTTTTTTAATAAGTTTGATTTGCAACCTTTAATCTAATAAATAAAACTAAATATATTTATTTAAACGAGATTAAGTGTCTCCATATTTATAGTGTAGTTGATATTTTATTGAAATGAAAAGAGACATGTATTATTCTAATTATGGTTATTTAAAAAGGTTTATGAATAGTATCATATTTTAAAGTTATGTCATTGAGATGATAAATCAAAGTATTAAGTACATAGATGGTCTTTAAAAAAAATTATTATAAATACAATGTTTTGTTTCTACATGGGAGCAATTATGAATATACTATTCGTTCTTAAAAGCAAAATAGTCAATTATAATGTTATATAAAATAATAAAATTAAATAGATAAAATTATAAAATAACAGTTGTTTGTAATAGTAATTTTTTGTCTATTTGTTGTAATTTATTTTTTATGGTGAATTCATTTTTATCATAGTATACTATATGATTGTTAGGATAAATAATAAATAATTACATTGAGTAACGATTTGCTAAGATGGATTTTGGATTAGCATGAGGTGAACACTTTTTAGGAGCAAATAACAATAAGGAGTTAGACATGAATGTTTTTATGAATGCTTGAAAAATATAATTCATTCTTGGAAATTATGTTTGATATTTTTCCAAATTTAGCATGCCTTAAATCTAGACTTACATATGCAATTTGTTTTTAGATTTGAATTATTTTAGTCTATATTCAATTTGTTGAAGTAGACTACTATATTAGATTAACAAGATATATGTAGTTTGTATATATAACGAAGTAGACTATTATATTAGATTAACATGATATATGTAGTTTGTATATATTAGATTTAAATCTTATATATCTAAAATGAACATATCTTATGTATGAGTTATTTGTTAAGTTATTGTGTTTCTTGCATCGTTGTTCACAAGGAATAAAAGAATTTATACTAGTACATAAGTCTTATAATTATTTTCTAAAGTTTTGAAAATTGGATATTCACATGAGTAATATGATTTGAAATTTATATATAGTATGCATTAAAATTAAGATATAAGAAATGAACAAATAAATCCAAAATAGGTTATGATAGATTAAAGCAATTATTCTTTAGAATCTATTTCATTTAAATTTATTGGAATCAATTATTTTGTTTACAATTATTTTTTAATTAATTTATAGTTATTTTGTTGGAACACATCATCATGCAAATTTCCCTTCGAATTTTGAGATAAAATCACTTGTCTACTTGTTATTCATATACATGTAACTTTTACACATGTATGGTGTTTTATAGATGAATTGTCATGTGGAATTAACTAGCATAAAATTTAATGTACATAGTGTGCTATTTGTGCTAAAAATATTAACTTATTCTTTTTCCTTTATTTATTTTTGGGCATTACACCAATCATCATCTAGGTCATTACTAATATAAATTCTACAAAATCATTATAAGCCTTCTACTAGGAAGGTTGAGAATCATGAACATCATATAGAGGTTGAATATCCAAAGCATCTTATGGGGGCCAAATCATAGGAGTCGAGTGGAAAAAGTGAGAAAATTTATCATGTTCACTAGGAGGGTTCCACTCAAACAATTGAGAAGGCACAAAACTAGAGTGTTGACCTACCTAGAGTGGAGGTTACTTGATAGTTTGCTACTTTCCAAATGATAAAGACTGCCATCAACATGACTTTTAGAGTGGCGTTGAGAGTGTTAGAAATAATTGAGAAGGGGGTTGGGGGGGGGGGGGGGGAAT
>MU223409.1:218144-244804 GCA_018584345.1 Thuja plicata | reverse complement strand
TGTGTCACCAATATTAGTTGTCATTATTGATTTAAAATATATCTAGTGATCTTCATTATATTCCATGAGGCAAAAATGTTACTATCTTATTTGTAACGCTTATTGGGGCTAAGATTTCCTTTGGATTATTGATAAATCAATGACACTAAAGAAATTTTGGGTCCTATTGTAATAATAAAAATAATGATACATTTATCTCACACAATACAATGATGATTATTTGATTATATTTTAAATAAATGGTAGCAACTAGATACTATAGAGTTCCCTTCAACCCATAAAATATTTTCATAGTTAGCCTAATAATTTTCTATAAGAAATCTTTTTTCTTTAAATATAATTATTTTCCATGGTCACTAATGAAATTTTGGTTATTGCTTGAGATTCGCCAATATTTTCTACAAAAAATTTGTGATTACAAAATATTCACCAATACAAATAATTTGTTTTCCTAAAAAATTGAGAGATTCGCCAATAGGAATTAATTTTTTTAAAAATAAAATGAAAGATTCACTAGGATTTTATATATTTTTGTAGAGGGGGGTTTCTTAAAGTTATCCCTGCCCGACAGAGGGTGAGTTAGATCTTAAAAAAAACTTGAAAAAGAGATAAAAACACTTAGATCTGGTGGCAAGCCATTCAAAAAAATTTAGATTTAAAAAAAATGTTAGATTTACAAAAAAAAAGAAGGAAATCCATACAAACAAGAGTTAGATCAACAAGAAATAAGATTTCTTCTTCTCAATGAAGATATCTTTCAACTATTCTTGTATGCACACTCAAAACAAGGATTAAACTAGCTCTAATACCATGTTAGAAACATAAAAGAAAACATAAAAAGATAAGGAAAGAATCCAAGAGAATGTGCAAAAGGAAGAAATATACAAAATACAAAGAGAAAGAGAGAGTTTCCTTCAATAGATCATATATCAAGATCACCAAAATGCTCCAAGAACCAAGACAAATACACAAGAATTTTGAAAGGGTAAAAACAAGAAAAAACCCCTTGTGAATAATATGAATGAGGTAATAAGCCATGAAAGAGAGAGAGAGAGCTTGAGCAAGAAGCTCATTACAACATTGTGAGAGAAAGAATGAGAATGAGAGAAGAAGAGAGGATAAATCCCATCAGGACCAACTTGTGAGAACCAACCTTAAGAAGTGAGAGAGAAGCATCTCTTAAGTAGAGATGAGTGAAGGAGTTTTCATGTAACTCCCATATCCTATGAGTGCCACATTCACATTAGGTGTGTGTCATGTGTAGTAATCCTCTTAAGGAGGAATATCTAATTTTCTTATTAAAGGAATTACAAAAATGTGACATGTCCTCCTACTCAGACTACATGACAAATACAAATTAGGATACCTTGGTTTATCCTTTAATTACATAGTTCACCAAGGAAAGATTAGATTCTAATAATATGCTCAGGCTTAGTCATGCTCGATAAGCCTCTAACTTTATTTTATTGCTTATCTTTGTCATGTTGTCAAAATTCACATGACACAATCTCTTGTGCCACAACCATATGTCTTTGTTTCTAGCCATCAAACAAGTGGTATTAATGTCATCAAGATAGAAAAGGTTACCTTTTCTCTTCTCACCAGTTTCAAACAACCTTCCTGATTCATTGAATATCTTTGCCTTCTTATTTTCAAATACCACTCGGTGACCTGTATTATTCAACCATGAAACACTTAATAGATTATAATTTAGTCCTTTTACCCAGTAATCATTTTCACATTTGATCAGGTTATTCAACATTATGGTTCCTTTACCTTCAACTGGACAAGGTGTGTCATTTCCCATTCTTACTGAACCACCATTATAGTATTCAAAAGTTCCAAACTTTTTTTTATCACCGGTCATGTGGTGAGTGTAGCCACTATCTATGATCTAGACATCATTCTTACTAACCTTAGATATGAGTGCACTTTCTACATACCTTTCTTCTTCTTCGTCTGAGTCATCCTTCAAGGCTACAAATACCATTTCAATGTCTTCTTCAGATTCGATGTTAGTGTCATCAACTTTATTCTTAGCTAGGTAACAAGCTTTCTTCCCTTTGTCCTTATTGTCTCGGGTATCTCTTCTGTCAGATTGTCGGTTGCTTCTGTAATCTCTGTTATCACCTCTATCAAACTTCTTCTCATATGGTCTGTCATTACTTCTGTCATCTTTTCTCCTGTTAGGACATCTTGTAGCAAAGTGTCCAACCTATTTAAAATTAAAACATACAAGTGGTAATTTACCTTTGTATCTATCTTTGCCTCTCTGCAATCTTCTTGCCATTAGTGCTTCAATCTCATCAAGATCTTGATCATCACCATCACTTTCACTATCATTTCTAACAGTGTGTCTATGACTTGACTTACTTATTTTTAAAGAAGATTTGAATGCAGATTCTATAGATGGTAAGACACTATTATCAAAATTATTCATCTCAAATGAAATCAGTCTACCAATTAGACTATCTAGAGTAACTGTATTGTTTCCAACTACTCTCATTTCTTGTATATAAGATACTCTAATAGCATATACAGGAAGTAAGGTTCTTAGGATTTTACTTACCACTGTATCCTCTTCAAGTACACCTCCAACTCCTCAGAGATCATTGACTACCTCTTTGATTCTGCAGCTATACTGAGTTATATTTTCTCCTTCTTTCATCCTTAGGTCATCAAACCTCCCTCTTAGGCTTTCTGCCTTGGCCCTTAGTATATTAGAATCTCCTCCATGTACCAGCTTCAATTTATCCTACATTTTCTTTGCAGAGGTGCAGGTTTTGACATCTTAAAACTCAACATCGGAGAGTGAGGAAGAAAGTTCTATCATCATGCAATTATGCTCATGCTTTTCTCTCAATTTCTCAAGAGTATGAGGTCCTGTAGGCAACACATATTCAGTATCTAGGTGTTGACTAACATCGTTACCAATACCTGATAGGTGGAGTCTTATTCTGCTTTGCCATGATGCATAGTTGTCTTTATTCAACTTGGGCACATCTTGTCTGTTCATCTTGTAATATTTTTCTTGAGTTGTTAAACTCTCTTTCTAAGCACAGAAGCTCTGATACCAATTGTTAGAAATAACTGGGGGGGGGGGGGTGAATCAGTGGCCTCAAAAATATTTTAATAAATCAAACCAAAAACTTAGTACCACAATATTAAGGCTCTAGTTATCTTCAATCCAACAAGATGTATGCCTTCAAATATACTTATCAGATAACTACTTCTCGGAGTGCTTTGTTAAACCTTATTCTCAATGTTTACCGAATAACAGTCTTTCATTTACCGGAAAATAGTAAATTACTTATAGTATACTGATCAATCCAGATTAGCTATGTGTAATGCAAAATACTAAAGTAATGACTCATAAACACATTGACACGTGGATTTTTAATGTGGAAACCCTTTTAAGGGAAAAACCACTTGGGACCGGTAACACAAAATTTTCACTCTTCTGAAGTGATCTCAGTGAAGAGACAATCTTGTTAAAGGTTACAAACACATTGTTAGGTGTGACCTTGTTAGAGGATTTAATAGAATAGTTTTTCACTTGATATCGGGCATCTCTATGCTACCTACTATGACGAAACCCAGTGCAGTTTGTCAAATGGTATTTGACATCTCATGCTATCTTCATGATCAAACTTTTTGATACTCCTTGGGATGTATCTAAATATAGAAAGGATCTTTAAATCCTGCTTAGTTAAGAGACTTTTTGATTCAATGGTTAATCTGAAACAATAAATGATTTGTTCATATATACAACTTAGACTTGCTGATTTCTAGATCTATTGTAAGCTCATTTTACCTTTCTGATCAATATATCTTTTCAATACCTTCACTTTGCTTCTTTCTTCTCAGTGATGATGTGCTCTATTGCTTGGTGTCCGCATAAATCTTTAGCTCTTTCCTCAACTTGATTGATCAGGACTGTATGAAGTTGTTCTTCATCAGTTTCTCTTCAACATCCTCTTTTTCATTCATTCCCCTTAATTCATAATGAATTAAGTTGTCTCTTTATAGACATGATATCACCGTTTCTCTCTTCTTGATTTTCTTGTTCTTGGCATGATCCACAATTCTCGCCAATTTTGATTTAAAGCTTTACTCTTTTTTTTTATCTCGAAGAAATCTCTTTGACAACTGGATAAAACACCTTTTCATCTTTTACTTATCTCTGGCTTTAACTTGTCGATGAGAACAATGTTAACGACCAGTTAAGTCTATCTTTAGCTCTGCCAGCTAGATATTTTATCGTTTCTGAACTCCAGTTAACTTCGGTGTTTTAACTCTTTGATAGCTTCGATCAACACTTTAGTTTTCCTTGGGCTTCTCCGTCGGTGTTGTCTGTCCTTTGAGTTTTCTGTGTAAGGTGGTGTAAATGAGGAAACCCAAGCCACTATATAATGAGTGTTATCCAGAGTAATGATTCTCTATAATACATTCTAACATTGAAAGATCCTTTCTCTCTATTAACACTCCATCAAAATAAAGTTATAAAAGTCAAAGAAGAAATCTATTTCATCTTTCGTCTTGTTTTGAATCAAATGTCCCATAAATAGAACCAACCACAACTTTTAATACTTAGATAAAATATTGATAATAATTGTACTAAACAAATTGATATCAATTCAAAAAAGCAAACCATACTTTAAAATACAAATTAAAACAATAACAAAATAATTAAAATTCATTTTATAAATGATAAAAAAAGTTTCCTTTTTATATAACTCAATTATGAAACATAAAACTGAATGTACTTAATGGTCAAAAAAATAAAAATAAAAAATGAAATAACATTTCTAAAGGACCAAAACAAACCAAAACAAATATATATTCTAGCCTAATTTTAAAATGTCTCTCAAACGCATCAAATGTGCAATTATAACCAATATAAATATGAAAGAGAAGATAAATACATAAAGGAATCCTAATTGTATATTCATTGTTATTTTTCTAAAGCTATTTGTCATATACAACGTAATGCAGAGCTTTATATATAGATATATAATAATTTAGCAAATTTGAAAAGAAATATTGTTAGTAAGTGTCACATGGTTGTTTGATTATGATCATGTGAGAGGTCATAAATTGGACATTTATTTTACTTAAAGCTATGATTGATTATAAAAGACAAAGGAAAGGGAGATCCTCACAATCTCGCATTAACAAGGTAACCTAAATTTTTTAATTTATCCACTTATACATGTTTTGTCCAAAACCATTCACAAAACCATTCAGAGTATGGTATATTCTTGGGGAATCTATTGAGCGATTGTCTAAACATATATGAAGAGAAGAAAAAGACCAATAATAGACTCCTTTAGTCTTAAAAAAGATATACATTTCATTGCTGAAATGAAATAAAGAGGCCACACATTTAAGTAGAGAAGAAGTGCATGAAAAATCTATATAATAATTTAATTTAAAGTATGGAAGACATGGATTTATAGAGTTTTTTTATTTTGTTCATTTTTTTAATTGAATTAAAAATATTTTTTTTGTGATTGTTTATCTTTTTTCTTTAGTTTTATTCAAAGTTTTCTTATAATATCTTAAATCTTCCAATTAATATTTTACTCTTTAATTTTTTATTCAATAAATTAGGTCATTTAGAAAAGAGGTGAAAAGGACCACCTTTGAGAGATATGTAAAAAATTATGAAACATGTTTTACATGGTGACACAATTCTAAAGACATGCAGTAATAAGTTGGAAATTAAATGAAGGAATTATGCCTTTGGTGTTATTCAAGTCTAGTACTTAGAGTATATTATTGAATGTCATTTAATTCATGTGGGTTTGATATAAGTCAAGATTGTTCAACATTGACTTGTATCTTTTGATTGGTGAACAAAATTATCTAAGATAATTCAACATCAGAATGCGCACCTTCATTACAACAAGCATTTGAAAGAAAGTTGCAAAAGCTCTTTAAATTTTAAGTGTAACTTGATTACAACATATGTTTCCAATGGTCAGTGCTCTAGCTCGAACAACAAGTTTGAACACTACGAATTCTGCACCTACAAATGGGGCCGCTTCACTGCCCCTGGGCTTGGGCACTGCTTGTCCAATCTCGCTTCCCATCTAGGCTCTGCAACGACCGCAGGGCCTTGAAATCAAGGTGTTTTTGCTTCTTTGTTCATTGTGGGTGGTTCTACATATATTTAGGATGCACTGGATGCCACTCTACTAGCTTATTTTGATGTGGTACCCACTGGTTAGGTTTTGAATGACAGAGGACCCAAGCCTCTTTCTGTTGCTAGTGGACGAAGCTTTTCTTGTATTGCTAGATCTGTTGAAACCCTTCCTCCAAAGGTATAATCTCATTCTCTGGCTTGTGCCAAGATCTCCTTGGTGGTGGTTTGTGGTCAGGATGTGGTTGAAAATGTGGAGTACTTCCAACGTTGTAGGTTAGTGTGCAAATTTGCTAGTTTTTGGCCTTCTCTACCCGATCTGCATTGTTGGGTAATAGATTCTTGGAGACCTTTGGTTTTAGGTACCATTGGAATTTTCCCTTGTGCTAGGGGATTTTTTTTCCTATTTTTCCTTCCTCTGTGGATTGGGATCTGGTGATGAGTAAGTTGCGGGCTTGGGGAATCACTCTCTTTTGGCCAAATCCTGGGCTATCTCCTTCAACCCTCTAATTGAACCTCTTAATATGCATCCTATGTTGGTTCCTCTCTCCAAGATTCCCCTCCATTTCAAGGAGAACTCTTGTTTTGAGGTCATCAACAACTCAAGTAGTCATTTTCTAAAGGTGGATGATACCATAATTGCCATGGGTCTTACCACCTTTGCACGCATTTTGGTTGACATTGATATCTCTACACCCCTCCTTGGAGATGTGGTTCTCTTAGTGGGGGATATGTTTTGGACTCAATTGATAGATTATTAGGGTCTCCCATCTCGATGTCATCAGTTCTTCTCTACTAGTCACCTGGTGTATCGTCCTAAAAAGTAGGCACTTAATTAATGTACTTTTTAAGGATTATTTTGCACTCATTTTAGAAATAAGACCTTATGTGGGCACTTAAATTCAAATTTGGGTCCTATTTCTTCTCTCTTTTCCCTCTATCTTTCTTAAAATGAAGGTTAGCCCTTATTTCTAGGTGCGCTCCTCTATTTTTCCTCTAATCATTTAATTTATTTCATCACCTAGGCCCTATATCATTATTAGTGGTCTTTTTGACCTTTTCAGAGCCCCAAAACCAGTTGTGATTTAAATCCTTACATCTACACATTCCCTGGAGCCCACAAAATGAATCTGATCCCTGATTGGAGGGTGCAGAACATTTCAAACATTTTGCACCCAAGTGCACGATGTTCTAGGCATTGTGCACCCCCAAGAAGTGGCCCAAATTTATTGAGGGGCCCTATCTGGAGAATAGATGCATGATTCAGATCTGTGGTCGGCATGGGCAAGGTTAAACCCATGAGATGTAGGGAGAAGTAAATAAACCCCCCACTTCACCTTATTTTGGATCCATTCTTTCATCCAACAACTATATGCAAGAAATATAGATCTATCAAGCAATTTGAATCCATCTTGAAGCAATCAAATCAAGAGTCTTGTGCAATCAATTGAGAAAATCAAGATCATCAAGAAATTCAAGGAAATTGAAGGCAATTCAAGATCTATCAAAGTCTTAGTATCATCAAGAATTTTAAGGTGGATTTCTTCATGAATCTAGCTTCTTTCTCCATTTGAGGTCAAGTAAAGGAGTTTTCATCAAGGAGGAGCCATTTCATCTATCAACCTCTCTATCTTCTTCTCGTCCTTCTTCTCATTTCAACATTGGTAAGTTGCAATATTCATCATACAAGGTTTTGTCTTTTCATGATTTACTTTTGGTTTTTATATGAAGTGAAAAGCTATTGCATAACCATATTTGATCACATTGAAAGTGGCATCCGCATTGCAAAGGTATGAGATACTTTATTTATCAGATCTGATCACTATTCTATGTTTGCATACTTAATCTTTTTATTTCCAGGTTGATTCCTAGACGCGGGTTTGACTGAGGCAAACCCCTATATTCAACCTTCTTTCCCATTTTATGTGTGCAGGTATAGGCCAATAAGCTATTTTTTTCAGATCTGTACTTTGTAGACCCTGACACAGTTCTCTACAGAATTTGGGACACATTCATCAGGTACAAAACATTCCAAACATTCTGCACCCTCAGAAACATGTTCAAAATTTCAGGACAAGTCTAAGACAGGTTATAAAGCTTAGATTTGGAAGTGCAAGTGTTTTCAGGACCTTGACAGTCACAAAAACAACAAAAAAATAAAATCTCCTTCATCTTTCAACGCACACACATTTCATCTTCATTTTCCTCTTTAGGATTTCTAGATTTCTATAACTTTGATTTATCTTCTCTCAATCTCCAAATAACAACACACACAAAAAGAATACAAGCCCCTAAGACCCGAATTTGAAATTGGCATCACTCCATCCTTTCTTGTGGTGTTGACGAGATTTGACTTGAGGTGGCTTCATATTATAATGTGCACTTTGAATTTGGGGAGAGCTTAGATCCTATTAGGTGATCCCAATTTTCTCTTGTAAATTTTGGTGAAACCGACAATGCTTGTTACATTCTTTTGATCTTGGTAGTTATATCTCCAAACTGTTAGTGTTTAAAACCGTTATGCTATAGAAGCAACCAATATACCCTAAGAATAGTATTAGGAATGGTTAATTCCAAGTATGGGAGCTCTGCAAGGTAATTGGACCAACTATAGGACAAGACTGTCCTCTACTCTTTTGGCTCTGCAAAACCAAGGCATGGTGCACCTAATCCACACATAGATTTAGCTTTCACAACTTACTATAGCTCTGGAAGATTATATCAGATTAATGGCAAGAAAGTATGAAATGATAACCACTCATTCAATGACTATTCTCTACCATGCAGGACCACAACCACCAACCACAAAAATTTAAAGGACTGAAATGGTTTTGATGTTTTTAGTAGGGCAGAATATAGCCAAGTGTATTCAAATATGTATCAAAATGGAAAATATTGATTATTGACCAATGCTTTATCCTTTGGGAAATGTTTTTAGTTCAAATACAGGACAGAGAAACTAACTATTGTCAAGGACTCAAAATCATAAACACTAATAACTCCAGATCAAACACTTCTTATAAGATCCTTCTATAGACAAACCTAAAGAACTTATGTCATATCCAAAGCACTATTTGATTTGATCCTAGATCAAAACTAAGGACTAATGACATATACATAGGCAAAATTCCATGCAATGAATCATAAGATTCATAATTCAACAAGTAAGCACTAAGGAGAGACTTAAATCTGAGATACTGTATTAAGTACAGAGAATCTAGTTTCAATTCCAAAATGCTTCAAAACATATGTCACTTCAATAAGTGCAAAAGATCTGCAACTTATCTATTCTATGATAATACTCTATAGATATACCTCTTCTATACTCATTGGAAACAGTAAATAGCTTAATGCTTGTATTACTTGCCCAAAATTTCCCCAACCTTTTCTAAATGATCTTGGAAGTCCTTTTATAAGCCAAGGACTGCAACAAGATTTAGATCATTTAGGGTTAGGGCTTAAAACAATTAAAACACTATATGACAGAGAATATTAAACTCATTACAATAACCTAGCAACTCTGTCATACAACTTAAAACATTCTTTAAAACATTCAGTTGGGAAGAAAATCTGATTCAGCCGCCATCTATCTTGGGAAGCTGAAGAAAAATGCCCTACAACAAGAATAAAGAATTAAATGTCTGACATGCATTAATTACCCCAGGAGACTTATCCCCCAAGAATTACAAAAACTCAATTTTCCCTCTTTGAAAAGGTCAAGATCCTGAAAAACTTGATCTGATTTTGATTTATACAATTTTGGCAAAAGAGCTCATTTATGGCAAAGAACAGAACAGGATAAAACTGATTAAAACTTATCATAAACCCTAAAAGACATCTTGTATTCAAAAGTGTTCAGAAATGCCAATCTTTCCTCCACATAGCAGTCAACAGGTGTTAAAAATCGGCCCAGGTTATCAAATCGACTAAATCGAATGCTCTACAACAAGGCGACACAGTTCACCGCTTTGAAAACCTTGAAAAAAGATTTTAAAATTTTGAATATCTGTTATAACGGCTACAGGTGGCGTGGAATAGCATTTGGATGGCTGAGATCAAGCGTCTGCTCAACTTTAAAACATGGTCGTTGATTAATTTATGTTACCCGAGCTCAAAATTTGATTTTTCTAGGTGTCATTCAAGCGCAATGCCTTGATGAGTAGATCTCGAGCATCTTCATTTCAAGCCTTTACGCCCACCGCTTGATCGAATGTGACTTGCTCGATCTTTAGCTAGCCAAAGACGGGCCCAAGTTCTAACAACCTGCCATCCGTCGCCAAGGTGCAATGCCTTGATAAATAGATCTTGATCATCTTTCGATTGAGGGTTTACGCCAGCCGTTAGATCCTTTTAAACCTACTGATTCTTTAACTGCTTCATCTCGACCTCCTTTCCATGTGGCAAGTTGCCGCGCACTCGCAGCCTCATTTCATGAATCCTTTGTTTTCCTCGTGAGTCAGCGACAACCGTCAGATTAGATCTGATTTGCATACTAGTACGTAAGTCTTATAATTTTTTTCTAAAGTTTTGGAAATTGGATATTCACATGAGTAATATGATTTAAATTTTAAATATATAGTATGCATTGAAATTAAGAAATAAGAAATGAACAAATAAATCCAAAATAGGTTATGACAGATTAAAGCAATTATTCTTTAGAATCTATTTAATTTAAATTTATAGGAATCAATTATTTTGTTTACATTTATATTGTAATTAATTTATAGTTATTTTGTTGGAACACATCATCATGCAAATTTCCCTTCGAATTTTGAGATGAAATCACTTGTCTACTTGTTATTCATATACATGTAACTTTTACACATGTATGGTGTTTTATAGATGAATTGTCATGTGGAATTAACTAGCATAAAATTTAATGTACATAGTGTGCTATTTGTACTAAAAATATTAACTTATTCTTTTTCCTTTATTTATTTTTGGGCATTACACCAATCATCATCTAGGTCATTACTAATAAAAATTCTACTAAATCATTATAAGCCTTCTACTAGGAAGGTTGAGAATCAAGAACATCATATAGAGGTTGAATATCCAAAGCATCTTATGAGGGCAAAATCATAGGAGTCGAGTGGAAAAAGTGAGAAAATTTATCTTGTTCACTAGGAGGGGTCCACTCAAACAATTGAGAAGGCACAAAACTAGAGTGTTGACCTACCTAGAGTGGAGGTTACTTAATAGTGTGCTACTTTCCAAATGATAAAGACTGCCATCAACATGACTTTTACACTGGCGTGGAGAGAAATTTGAACAACCATGCTTTTGAACCCATTATGGAATCTTGGTGCAAGGTGGTGAAAATGAGGAAACCCAAGCCACTATATAATGAGCGTTATTCAAAGTAACAAATCTCTATAATACATTCTAAGATTGAAAGATCCCTTGCTCTCTCTTAACACTCCATCAAAATTAAGTTATAAAAGTCAAAGAAGAAATCTATTTCATCTTTCGTCTTGTTTTGAATCAAATGTCCCATAAATAGAACCAACCACAACTTTTAATATTTAGATAAAATATTGATAATAATTGTACTAAACAAATTGATATCAATTGAAAAAGTAAACCATACTTTAAAACACAAATTAAAACAATAACAAAATAATTAAAATTCATTTTATAAACGATAAAAAAAAAGTTTCCTTTTTATATAACTCAATTATAAGACATAAATCTGAATGTACTTAATGGTCCAAAAAAACAAAATAAAAATGAAATAACATTTCTAAAGGACCAAAACAAACCAAAACAAATATATATTCTAGCCTAATTTTAAAATGTCTATCAAACGCATTAAATGTGCAATTATAACCAATATAAATATAAAAGAGAAGATAAATACATAAAGGAATCCTAATTGTATATTCATTGTTTTTTTTCTAAAGCTATTTGTCATATACAACGTAATGTAGAGCTTTATATATACATATATAATAATTTAGCAAGATTGAGTATATACCTATCATGAAAAGAAATATTGTTAGTAAGTGTCACATGGTTGTTTGATTATGATCATGTGAGAGGTCATAAAACCATTCACAAAACCAACCATTCAGAGTATGGTATATTCTTGGGGAATCTATTGAGCGATTGTCTAAACATATATGAAGAGAAGAAAAAGACCAATAATAGACTCTTTTAGTCTTAAAAAAGTTATACATTTCATTGCTTAAATCAAATAAAGAGGCCACAAATTTAAGTAGAGAAGAAGTGCATGAAAAATCACATGGGAAATTCACATAGGAATAAAGGGGTGATGGTAATTATAATCTCCCATAGGAGAGCGTTTAATAAGAGATTTTATAAATTTAATTTAGGGATTATTTAATTTGAGAGGTTTATATTAGTATTTTAAATCTATATAATAATTTAATTTAAAGTATGGAAGACATGGATTTACAATTTTGTTCATTTTATTATAAGTTGGATGTCTTAAGTATTATAAGTATTTGAGAGGTTTTATTCGAAGTTTTCTTATAATATCTTAAATCTCTCAATTAATATTTTATTCTTTAATTTTTTATTTAATAAATTAGGTCATTTAGAAAAGAGGTGAAAAGGAGCCTACCTTTGAGATATGTAAAAATTTGAGAAACATGTTTTACATGGTGACACAATTCTAAAGACATGCAATAATAAGTTGGAGATTAAATGAAGGAATTATGCATTTGCTGTTATTCAAGTCTAGTACGTAGAGTATATTATTGAATGCCATTTAATTCATGTGGGTTTGATATAAGTCAAGATTGTTCAAGATTGCCTTGTATCTTTTGAATTATGAATAAAATTATCTAAGATAATTCAACATCACAATGTGCACCTTCATTACAACAAGCATTTGAAAGACAGTTGCAAAAGATCTTTAAATTTTAAGTGTAACTTGATTGCAACTTATGTTTGCAATACAACAAGTTTGAACCCTACGACTTCTACACCTACAAATGGGGCCTCTTCACTGCCCCTTGGGCTTGGGCACTACTTGTCCAATCTTGCTTCTGCAACAACTGCGAGGCCTGAAACTTAGGGTGTTGTTGCTTCTAGGTTCATTGTGGATGGGTCTACATTTATTGAGGATGCATTGGATGCCACTTTACTAGTTTCTTTTAATGTGGTGCCCACTTGTTAGGTTTTGAATGACAGAGGACCAAGCCTCTTTCTATTGTTGATGGATGAAGCTTTTCTCGTGTTGCTAGATGTGTTGCAACCCTTCCTCCAAAGGTGAAATCTCAACCTCTGGCTTGTGCCAAGACCTCCTTGGTGGTGGTTTGTGGCCAGGATGTGGTTGAAAATGTGGAGTACTTCTAACATTGTAGGTTAGTGTGCAGATATTTTGGGTTTTGGCCTTCTCTACCTAATCTACATTGTTGGGTAATAGATTCTTGGAGACCTTAGGTTTTAGGTACCATTGGAATTTTCCCTTGTGCTAGGGGATTTGTTTTGCTATTTTTCCTTCCTCTGTGGATTGGGATCTGGTGATGAGTAAGTTGTGGGCTTGGGGGAATCACCCTCTTTTGGCCAAATCCTGGGCTATCTTCGTCAACCCTCTCATTGAACCTCTTAATATGCATCCTGCGTTGGTTCGTCTCTCCAAGCTTCCCCTCCATTTCTAGGAGAACTCTTGTTTTGAGGTCATTAACAGCTCTATTAGTCATTTTCTAAAGGTGGATGATACCATAATTGCCACAGGTCTTTCCACCTTTGCATGCATTTTGGTTGACATTGATATCTCTACACCCCTCCTTGGAGATGTGGTTCTCTTAATGGGGGATATGTTTTGGACTCAATTGATAGATTATGAAGGTCTCCCATTTTGATTTCATCGGTGCTTCTCTACTGGTCACCTGGTGTATCGTCCTAAAAAGTAAGAACTTAATTAGTGTACTTTATAAGTGTAACACCCCAAAATTGGCACCTAACAACCTAATCAATTTTGGTGCATTTTCTCATCCTCGAAGTCCTATTTTACTAGGCAAATTCCTCTCCTAATTGACTTTAATTGACTGAGTTTCAAATGCAGAAAACCCAAATTTGCATAAATCCAACATTACATTTAATTCCTAAATCTCGAATGATTATTAGCTAAAATCTGTATGATTAATTGATTTAATCCTAAAGTCCTAAAGTACTTTTAATTAAATCAAATACACCCTCTTTGGCTAATATACATAAAAGGAATTGAAGGGTTATTATAATTAATTGAATGAATTATCCTCAAAAGGAATTCCATAATTCCACATGAAAAGACACTTATGTGTCCATAATTCATTCTTTTATTTTAATTAACCTTGCTTATTTGTCTCAAATGGAGAATGAAGAGACAAACGTTTCTTTTCAAGAAACTCTTCGTCCTCTCTCTTCGATTTTCTATAAATGAGACCTCTTTTCTTCATTGAGAAGATCCTTGGTTTTTGAGCACAATTACTATAGTCAATTTTAGTTTCAATTTCATGCTTTTAGCTTACATTTCTAGCATAATTATTATAATTTCATTTTGGAATTGAACATTGTTTAGCTTTCACTTATGCTCTACTTATAAGGCTAACAATTCAATCTTGTACTTTCAAAGCTTTCTAGATTCATTTGCAAGTTCAATTCTAGCTTAAAAGCATTTCTTTTATATCTTAATCATGTCTCAATTCACAGAATAGCAGCACTTTTGCTCATATAGATGCATATTTTCTCACATTTGATGGCTATTTCTCACACACTCACACTATGAAATCCTCCATATTAGAGAAGGTCAGGTTGTTGGCTCTTGTTCTAAGGGTAAACTGCAACAATCACTCCTAATTAGGAGGCAACAGGTCACCTCAATCACCTTCGTAGAGCAAACAATTCAATGTTTTTCTTTGCGAATTCATTGATTGAATAAGGACTATGTTGGGTTTTTTGTTGAATTGAGAGGTCACATTCGACATCAAACAATAAGGACCATTTTGTAATCATTTTAGAATTAGGACCTTATGTGGGTGCTTAAATTCAAATATGGGTCCTATTGCTTCTCTCTTTTCCCTCTATCTTACTTAAAATCAAGGTTAGCCCTTATTTCTAGGTGTGCTCCTCTATTTTCCCTCTAATCATTTAATTTATTTCATCACCTAGGCCCTATATCATTATTAGTGGCCTTTTTTACCTTTTTCAAGCCCCGAAACCAAATGTTATTTAAATCCTCACATCTAAACATTCCTTGGAGCCCACAAAAAGGATTTGAGCCTTAATTGGAGGGTGCATAACATTTCAAACATTTTGCACCAGGTGCACAACATTCTAGGCGTTGTGCACCCCAAGAAATGGCCCAAATTATGGAGGGGGCCCTATTTGGAGAATGGATGCATGATTCAAATCTGTGGTTGACATGGGTAAGGTTAAATCCATGAGATGTAGGGAGAAGTATATAAACACCCCACTTCTCCTTATTTTGGATCCATTATTTCATCCATCAACTATATGCAAGTAATAGATATCTAGCAAGCAATCTGAATCCATCTTCAAGCAATCAAATCAAGAGTCTTGTGCAAGCAATTGAGAAAATCAAGATCATTAAGAAATTCAAGGCAATTGATGGAAATTCAAGATCTATCAAAGTATTAGTATCATGAAGAATCCAAGGTGGCATTGTTCATGAATCTAGCTTCTTTCTCCATTTGAGGTCAAGTAAAGGAGTTTTCATCAAGGAGGAGCACCATTTCATCTATCAACCTCTCTATCTTCTTCTCATCCTTCTTCTCATTTCAAAATCAGTAAGTTGCAACATTCATCATACAAGGTTTTGTCTTTTCATGATTTCCTTTTGGTTTTTATATTTATTGAAAAAATATTGCATAACCATATTTGATCACATTGAAAGTGGCATCCGCATTGCAAAGGTATGAGATACTTTATTTATCTGATCTAGTCACTATTCTATGTTTGCCTGAGGAAAACCTCTCTATTCAACCTTCTTTCCCATTTTTATGTTTGTAGGTAGAGGCCAAGAAGCTATGTTTTCAAATCCAGACTCTGTAGACCCTGACACAAATCTCTATAAAATTTGGGACACATTCATTAGGTATAGAAGGTTCCAAACATTCTGCACCCTCAGAAACATGTTCTTTCCCTCTTTAGCATATATATATTTCAATAAATTTAATTTATCTTCTCTCAATCTCCAAATAACTACACACACAAAAAGAATACAATCCCCTAAGACCTGAATCTAAAATTGGCATCACTCATTCCTTTCTTGTGATGTTGATCTCATTTGAATTGAGGTTACTTCATATTCTAATATGAAATTTGAATTTGGGGAGATCTTAGATCCTATTATGTGATCCAATTTTTCTCTGCATGTTTTTCTGAAACTGATGCTTGTTACATTCTTTTGATCTTGGTAGTTAGATCTCCTTTCTACGCATTTAAATATCTTGCTTCATTGTGGTATTTTCATTTGAATTTATGGAGCTTAATACATTAGATTAGTGTGTGATCACTTATGTTCTTAAATTTATCCTTACTTCTCTTTATCAATATGATGCATAGGATTATGAAGGACAAATAGATTTATAAGGGAAATACAAAGTTCCCAACTACCCACAATGACTCTAATGACACCCAAATGGTTTCCAATGACCAAATACTAACCAATACTTGAACCAATTCTCCCAATGGCTTATAATTTTTGGAAATACTTATCTTGGAGTAATCTAATAGGTTTCAAACTCTTGCACTGAGTCCAAGCCTCAAGTTCACTATTTAGCCTTAGTAGGCCTAGGAATCCTTGTTGCCATATTCTCACTATTTTCTACAAATTACTCCCAACTTTCCCAAACAACTGAACAAAATTTTTATATATTAAAATACACATTTAGGGTTTACAAAACATATCTCATAATTAGGTATATCTACTTTGGAACACAAGGGTCAAAATATGTTTTTTCACTTTCCTTCCTAGACCTAAAATGTCACTTTTACAAAGGAACCTTATTCTAGACTCAACACCCAATCTTGCCACTTTTCACAGAGTATTAATATAGTCCCAATTAGGGAAATGTGCAACCAATTTGGTTATACTAGCTTCCTATACCCAAAAGCCCCAAATTACTCCTCAAAACCTCTAAAAACTAGGTCTTTCTAAATCTCGACCCTCCATGCACTTTCTCAAACATCCAATGGTGTATTAAACTTCTCCTTGACATGTGGGAACACATTCCATCATAAAATATATCCCTCCAATGGCTAGAATCCCGCCGCTACACCCATGCACCCATTTTAGTGCTCCTTCAACATAACAACTTGTTGATCTACACCCAAAACATCACTTCTCCTGCAGATTGAAGTTATATTCATATGGTGAAAATCAAAACATGATCATTCCATGAGAAAAAAAAAGAAACATTCATGGAATGATCATCTAGCCTCCATAGTACTGAAAATACTCAAGAAATCTCAGAATTTCAAAGCTCTGTCAGACAAAAAAGTAAATGAATGCTTCAAATGTAAATATCAGGACATAAGAAATGATTCCCACAAAGTTTATTTGTACTCCTTAACCATTAGAGAAGCCTATACAATGAAATTAATTCAAAATACCATGAAACATTTACAAAAATCAGTGATTCTATAACAAATATGAGTGCAGTCTGTACATCTTCTTCATCCACCATACTCTCCTTCTCCCATATGATTTCTATAGGTTACATATATGGTGTTTCATCTTCCTCAATCCCATCCCAATCAGTTGGAATGCCTTGGAATACCAAACGTCCCTCAGTTAAGTTTTCCCTCGAAATAACTACTAACCGTTAGAATTCAAAAGTTTGAATTTCTAACTTATCAAAATTGTATCTAGGTTTACCCTAGGATCTATTTATCCTATCTAGGATCCTACCAACTATTTAGATCCCAATTAGGCACTATTGGCCCCCCTTACAAACATTTTTTTCCTATGATCCTTATCAGGGCCCTTAGGAATTTTTATCTTGATATTGAATTGATCGTTACAAATGGACATGATTGGACTCAAAACATCCCAATTCACCTTGATGGATGCTCTGGATTCTCCCTTCAAATCTTGTCCCCTTAGGTGTTCCAATGTCCTTCTAGGTGCCCCTGCACGAAAATCACATGGAGTGAATCATACTTTGGTGAATTTTATGACATTTACATTCCTTCATGGTGTTTTAGCATATGCTATAACGAGGATTTCAAATATTTGTCTTCCTTATAAGGTGTATGTCAAAATTTTTATCAACATTTTATGTGGTGTTCTCATCAAACTTAATAAAATGGAAGGAATATCTTGATCTTATAAGAATCTTTATTGAACATGTTAAATCCAAGGTTGAAATTAACACAAACCAACCCAATATTCCTCCTAGTAGTCTAGCTCCTATTGTTTCCATTTCAATGCGACCTAGATCTCCTCTTCCTCAATGTACCTTGATGGATACCCTTAGGGAGGATAGTTTGAGCGCTTCTTTACATGATCTCCAACGATCTTCATTTTATCAAGATATCACACATAATCCTGATATTAATAATTTCCTTGATGATTTCTCTCCTAGAGTGACATTTCATAGAAATGAAGATTCTGACAAACCATCTTCCTCTTCCCCACCTAAAGATACTTTGAATAGTGGTAGGAATCCTAATCTCCCTAGAGAGAATTTTACTTTCGTTCGTATTCCTCCTTAGACCACACACTTTCATAAACCTCAAGATGAATCTCCCTCTCCCTCTACATTAAAAACAAACTACAATATAGGGTATGACATCACCACTCAACAAGGCCATAATTGAAAAGGTCTTGGTATTAATAAATAAGGCATAAAAGTTCATGTTGACTCTCCTACTCAAGTCACTAGAAGTAGTTTCAGTTTTATACCTCAAGCTAACTCCTTACCTATTCCTTTAGATCCTTCTTCTTCAAAACCTAACCATCTTTGTTTAAGCATTCTTTTACCAACATCATCTATTGTTACACCTCCTTTTGATGACCATTTGGCTTTATGATGCAGTCAAGGATGGAGGGAACTCAAACATATCTATCTGATCCTTGCAGAAATAATTACACAACATAAGCAACAAGAAAAAAGGGAGAAATGAGAGATCAACCTTCTTTATTATCACCAAAAAATCATATACAATGGATTTGAAACATGAAGTCTTATATGTCAGGCATACAGGCTTGATTACAATCAGAAACCCTTAAAAAATCCTTATCTATATGTACAACCAGATAATCTTATGAAATCTCTCCCCTTAGGAACAAATCCATAAGCTTATAAAGCCTTCACAAACATTAGGTCAGCCTAGAAAGATCACATTTCCCAATAAGAAAGAAAATGTGTTACAAACAATAGGTCAGGACCCAAATCATCAAGATCTACTTCCAATGAATGAAATATGAATCGTGATCCCTCAAGTAGGTTGAACACAAATGTAACATCATCAAGAAATGATTCATTAAGCTTTGTCAATCGAGAAAACCTTTGCAATATTGGAAAACATGAAGACTGGCTGGAAATATGAAGAACATGGCAGTCTCACTAAGAATCAGAAATATCTCATGCGTGAAGTAACCAAATGATATGTGAAGTCAGGATAAGGTCCAAAACAAAGCCAAGAACACACCGTAAGGATTGCATCCTCCAAGAATATGCACATAACAATTGCATAAAGGAAAACCAAGACTGGTCAAACAAGAAAATAGGAAAACAAATGTTTTTGGTTGATGCAAGATTGCCAAGATCCCAAGATGCTCCTGCATCCGACACCTAGGGTTATTTGAAATGTGAGCCTCTCACTTTTCTGGGGCCAAAGGAAAACCAAAATGGTTAACCTCAACTTGAGAAATCCATGAAGAATATTTTATGGGTCTATCCTTCCATTTGACAAGATACTCCATCTACTGCTTGCCTCTTGTACTCCTACTAGCTCTGCTATCTAATATCTTCTTTATCTAATCCATCTACTTCTTAGGATATTGTTGTTCAATGTATAATCTATCACTTCTACTAAAACCAAATTCACAATATTCATACATGTCTGCCACATTGAATATAGGTGATATATCCATGTCTTCTGGTAACTCCACTTCATATGCATTCCCTAAATTAAATCTCCTCAAGATATTATAAGGACCAAATTTCTTCATCCTTAACTTGTTGTAAGTACCAACAAGAAATCTAACCTTCTATAAGTACACCATAACTTCATCTCCTACCTGAAAATCTGTATGTCTTTGTTTTATGCCTTCTCTCTATTTTTAAGTTTGATTCATCTTCTCCAAATGTTGTCTCACTCATTCATGCAATGAATTCATAACCTCAAAAAAATATTCTCCTTCAACACTCTTCTTAATATCATTAATAATATCCCTCAATTATACCACTCCCTTAGGATTATAACCAGTAACCATTTACTGAATTATTATAAGAAAATTATTCTTGAGGCCAAACTAAATCCCAATTCCATGGCTTGTCTTCAACTAAACATATCAACAAATTCCCTAAACTTCTATTGACAACCTTTGTCTGTTTGTCGATCCATGGATGAAAAGTAGAGTTGTAGTTCAAATCATCCTTCATCTTCCTCCAAAGGATTCTCCAAAAATAACCAATAAACCTACTATCCCTATCTGAAAAAAATTCTTTTAGGTAATACATGTGATCTCACAATCTCCTTGAAAAATAGATCAACTACATGCACTGCGTCTATAGTCTTCTTACAAGGAATGAAATGTGTCATCTTAGAAAATTTGTCTACAACTGCAAAAATTGAATCATAGCCTCTTTGTGTCTTTGGCAAACCGAGTACAAAATCCATACTGGTTTCTTCCCAAGGTCTTATCAGTACTATCAAAGGTGTATACAATCCCACATTTTGACTACTACCTTTTGCAACTTGACACACTTTATAGCCCTAAACAAATTTTGCACATCCTTATAAACTTGTGGCCAAAATTAATTCTCACCTACCAAGGCTACTTTCTTATCAATGCTAAAATGTCTATCCAATCCTCCACTATGTTTCTCCTTAATAAGATTATCTCTCATGGACTTATGGGTATACATAAATGACTACCTTTGAAAAATACTCCATCTTGAATAAGATATTCTAACCGCTTACTTCTATCAACAATAATAGGTTCTCTACAAGATTTCCAAGGTTTGATGAAGTCTGGATCTTCCTCATACAATGTTATTAACTCCTCAAATCCCAATACTACAATCTTCATTTAAGTCAAAAAATCTCTTCTTCTACTCAAGGCATCAACAACTCTATTTTACACACCACTTTTATGTTTTAACACAAATGTATAGCTTTGTGTGAACTCAACACATCTCACATGTCTCTGATTTAACTTACCTTGATTGTTTCAATACTTTAATGCTTGATGGTCGGTATACACTACAAGATCCCTAGGTAAAAAATAATGTGTCCATTTATTCAATGCTTGAATTATGACATAAGACTCCTGATCATAAATTGAATGCCTTATTTTAACATCATTCAACTTCTCACTAAAATATCCATTAGGTCTCCTTTCTTGAGTCAAGACAACTCTAATGACATTTCCACTAGCATCACAGTCTACTTGAAATACCTTATTGAAATCAGGTAAATCTAATACCGGTTGATTTGTCACCTTTTTATTTAGCAATTCAAATCTCTTTTGTGATCCACATGTCCATTTGAATTCCTTCCTAACTCCCCTCATACTTGCAATCATCGGTACACAGATTGAACTAAAGTTTTGGATGAACTTTTAGTAAAAACTAGCCAACCCATGAAATGATCTTACCTCTCAAACATTCTTCAGTGTAGGCCACTCAACAATGGATTTCACTTTCTTAGGATCCATCTTCAATCCATTAGTAGATTTTACAAATCCCAAGTATATATACTAACTCTTCTTTCATTAATGTACACTTTTGATGTTGATCAACAACTTTTCTTCTCTTAATCTATGCAATACTTATTTAACATGCATCAAATTCTCCTCTTGGCTCTTACGGAAAATCAATATATCATCCAAATACACAATGAAAAAATTACCTAAGAATTTATTTAGGACTTTATTCCTTAACCTGATAAAAGTAATAGGTGCATTAGACAATCCAAAAGGCATTACCAACCACTCATATAATCCTTCATTTGTCTTAAATGCAGTCTTCCACTCATCACCTTCTCTGATTTTAATATGATGATATCCACTCTTCAAATCTATTTTGGTGAAATATCTAGCTCCACTCAAACAATCCATGAAATCATCCATCCTTGGAAAAGGAAACCAATACTTAATTGTGATCCGGTTGATGGCTCTAGAATCGGTACACATCCTCCATTGTCCATCCTTCTTAGGTGCTAACACTGCAAGCACTACACATGGACTCAAACTTTCTCTGATCAATCCTCTCTACAAAAAATATTTCACTTGCCTATTGAGTTCTTCATTATCTATCAGTTTCATCCTATATGCTACTTTGTTAGGCAAAATAGCCCCTGGTATCAAATCCACACAATGACTAATAATCCTTACAAGTGATAATCAATTAGGAATATTATCTAATATGATGTCTGCATACTCATTCAACAATCCAGTGATTTCTTCAGGATGTTCTTATACTGAGACAACCTCCTTAGACTCCTTGGGTACTAAATAAAAATACACACTATTATGCCGCATGCCATCCAAGAACTTTATGCCATCCACTAAACAAATTATTGCACTAGTACACACTTCACTCTTGAGGGGTTCCTTTAAAAGTAAGAAATTCTTTTAATTCCATTAGAAACAATGGTGTATACATTATTTTTACCATCATGTATAACTTTCCTATCATACTGCCATGACCTACCCAAAAAGATATGACACACATCCATAGGCATAATATAACACAAAACATCATCATAATTCTTCCCAATACTGAATTTAACTAGACATTGTTCACTTACCAGTACCTCATGTTCATCTTGTATCCATGAAATCTGATAGGGTTTAGGATGCTTCAATCTCTGCAACCTCATTTTTTCAACCAAATCCAAATTAATATTATCAGAACTGCCACTATCTATGACAACATTGCACACCATGTCTTGTAGCTTGCATCTAGTTTCGAACAAATTCTTTCTCTATAAATATTCCTTATCTTGTTCTCTATTGTATAGGATTCTATGAGTCATCATGGTTGCACCATCCTCTTCTTGTTTGTTGTTTATTGATCTAATGGAATCCTTATCTATAAATATTGTTTGACTACTACGTTTTGCATTATTCTCAGAGTTTCCTTGTTTTTAATCAAAGGCTTGGTGCCCTGCCTCGCCATATTTGAAACAAGTGCCATTGAGCTTCCTTCTTTCACCATTGTCTTTTCCTTTACTATGGTACGAAATCATATCATTCCTCCTATAGATATCATTATCCTTAGTTTTTGACTCACTTTTTACCTTATCTACATAATATCTTCCTCCTCTAGCATAATTACTGGATTAGCCTCTCTGAAATCTTCCTCCTCTACCTCTTTTCCTATGTTCATGCCTTTAGTTCAAATTTTCTTCAGCCTTTAAAGTCCACTTGTAAGATTATTCCACACTCCTAATCTGTAATAGACTGATTTCATCCTATATTGACACCCTAAAACTATTAAGGTAGTGAGCAACTTGTTCAGCTTTATCATCTATGTGACCAAATCTAATATTCAGCTTGTGAATTTCCTCAGTCAAAAAATTAAACTTTAATTTATTCACCAGTCTATCCCAAGATTTGATCTTGTCTTTACCCCTTCTCTACCAATCTATTTGAAAATGTTCCCACCATAAGGATGTATGTCCTTTTAATGTAGTACAAGCATATTTTACCTTCTTCTCCTCACTAGTTCCTTCAAGCTCAAAGTACTTTTCCATCTCTGTGATCCAATGTATCAATTCATCAACATCTAGGTTTCCATGGTAGTTAGATGGATTAAAATGAGGTATCTTATTCACATTAGTCAAAGCTTTGATGGACCTCTCTTCTTCTTGATTCAACTTCGGTTGTGCCTCATTATTTTCTCCTTCCCTTGCCTGATTCTCATTTTGTTCATCTCCTTCTTCATTACTTGCATCTTCTATATTTTTTCCTCTCCTCTGAGAAGTTTCCACCACTTCCAATCTAGCAGAAATTTGTCTCAACAAATCCAAGATAACTAGATCTTTATTCCTTTCTCCACCTATAGCATTTCTCCTAGCCATCTTTACAATCTTTAGCAACTGTATTTCCGATCCTTTCTTCCTCCACCCCACCAACAAAACCCTAGGTTGCAAACATTACTCTGATACTACATGATGCAGTCAATGATGGAGAGAAATCAAACATATATGTCATATCCTTGCAACAAGAATTACACAATGGAAGCAATAAGAAAAATAGGGAGAAATGAGAGATGATCCTTCTTTATTATATAATGGATCTGCAACATTTAGTCTTACATGATAGGCATACAGGCTTGATTACCATAAGAAAATCTTACAAAATCCTTAGCTATAACTACAACTAGATAATATTATGAAAACTCTCCCCTTAGAAACAAATCCACAAGCTTATAAAGCCTTCATAAACATTAGGTCAGCCTAGAAAGATCACATTTCCCAATAAGAAAGAAAATGTGTTACAAATAATAGGTCAGGACCCAAATCATCAAGAACTACTTCCAATTAATGAAATATGAATCATGATCCCTCAAGTAGTTTGGCCACAAGCATAAAATCATCAATAAATGAGCCATTAAGATTCATCGATTAGGAAAACCTTTGCGAGATTGGAAAAAATGAAGATTGGCCGAAAACATCAAGAACTGGACAATCTTGCCAAGAATTGGAAATATATCATGCGTAAAGTAACCAAATGATATACAAAGTTAGGATTACATCCACAAAAAATCTAAGAAGACACCGTAAGGGTCACATCCTCCAAGGATATGCACAGAATGATCAGATAAATGCACACAAAGATTGATCAAATAGGAAAACATAAAATCAAATATTTTTGGTTGATGCAAGATTTGCAAGATCCCAAGATTCTCTTGCATCACTTTGGCTAAAATAATATTTTGGATAATTAAATATAATAGTAAGATTCATCTTCCTTTTAGGCATTTTTCAAAAATCAAAGATCTGTTCATGGTAATTATCATTGTCTTTTTCACCATAGTAATAGACATTCTCTTGCTAAATGTGTGGAATTTAGGAAATTTATTCAAGATTTGGTAGATAAATGTCTTCTTACATTAACTATGGATCTCATACTATTTGTTAATATCACAAACATACCTTAGAATTTGTAGATCCTATTTTGTTGTTCCCCGTCATGTAATCTTGGAACCTACAAGGCTATTTGTATTGTATGATGTGCACTTTTGGAGCAACATAATAGGTATTTTTCTTTGTCCTCTCCCTTGGGGGAGAAGGTCTCTCTCTCTCTCTCTCTCTCTCTCTCTCTCTCATCATTTCACTCTTATTTCTCAAAGATCCATTATCTCTTTGTTGGTTTGAGTTATTATACTATGGTATCCTTTCATACATGGATTTTTTTGTTAAAGATGATTCTCTACATGAGAATTGCTTGTCTTCGTTTAGAATATTTTATTGCTAAGAAGTGCATATCTCTTATAATAAATGTTACCACTAACATTATGTAATATTATTCTTCCCCTTTTCAAAGATAATTCATTATCCCTTTGTTGTTTTGGTCTCCCCTATAATGTGATATCATTTCTAGCATGCATTCATTGTTTTACGTAAGAACACACTCTTAAAAACTTATGTCTTCTTGGGAGTGCATGTCTATTTATATCAGATTCATCACTTAGGGTTTATAATGGATTAAATTTCCTTTGTCCCTTATGCTTGCAGGAAAGGTGTCATTCTCTCAATCCTTCTTTTCTAAGGATCCACTTTTCCTTAATACAGTGGTATTTGTTTACTTTGTGATATTCCTTTTCATATGGGGATTTGTTGCTCTGATTTGGGATTATCTCTTATACAAGAGGCATGCATCCTACATCATGACCTCTTCCTTATTGGAAAAAAACTATGTTCATTTTAAACAAATACCCTTACTTGAGAGCTTAAAAGTGAGTTATCCTTCATCAAGAATCCTTTTTCACTTACTTGTGAGATGGCTAAATAGGTGCATTCTTGTTCTCCTCCTCACTTTATTTTGAAGATGTTGTCTTTGTTCAAAAAATCCACTTCAAGGTGTGCGTGTGATAATGGGTACCTGTTAGATGGACACAAACACTTCAATAGATCATTGTTTTAGCAATATAGGGTTAGTAAAAGTATGAAAAACACATAAACCCTCTAAAGGCGACCTATTGCCTTCTAATCTAGGAAGAGTATGAACATCAATATATCAGCCCTCAGAATATATTGATGAAACAGTGACCAATACAACCTAAATACGAAGGATTTGAGTTAAAATGAGCTAAAATGGTGAAACAAGCATGCTTCTAAGCTATGAAAGATGAAATGAAAC
>MU223409.1:178311-218044 GCA_018584345.1 Thuja plicata | reverse complement strand
CATTAAATTGATTCAAAGAATTATGCCAAACAGTAACAGGGTCGTTTGGACATAACTCGAGGGGTATGATCACACTTAGGGCAAATAGGGTCCATAGTTGCGACAGACCAAATTCAGGTGGTTACACAAGGTAGATTTCTTGTGTCTAAGATCTCTTCCTTTCAAGGTTCTCTTCATACTTGTGAACATCCTTTCATGATTATCTTTTTTTCCTTTTCTATAAGGGATTTTCACTCTTTGCATTTGGAAACAAGCATACATTATTTTTTAAGGATATCCTCTTGTTGTTGGAAGTAGGTATCCTTGTTCTCATTTTCCTTATGATGGATTCATAGAATTATGTCACCATCATAAAGAGGCAGGAATACACACATCCTCCTTATACATTATGATAACACTTGGTCCTTTGACTGGCCATTGTTCATGGATCTACAAAACTAATCTGAAGCCACCCGATGTGAAAAAACAAGTCACCTTAAGCATAATCAAAGCCTCCCCATGCTCAGAAACAAGCCATACTGAGTAAAAATAAAGCCACCACGTGTGCAACTAAAGTCACCTTGCTCTTAGAGGTAACAATATCCCCTAAATGAAGATGAAGGTGAGTAGAGGCAGCGCGAGAAAAGCTAGGGTTTCAACAGGAGCGGGAGTAGCAGAGGGGGATGTTGCAGAAGGAGAAGACAATGATGAAGAAGATGAGGGTTGGGCTCTTGCGAGGTCCCCATGCAGTGTTGATGATGATGGGGGATAGGATCTTGGGGGGTCCTTATTTTCCCCTCTTCTTCTTTCAGGGGCTGAGAGTTTGGTGACCATCGGTTTTGACAGGTCTTTCTCTATGAACCAAGATGTGGGGGGCATAGGATGGTACTATGAGTGGCCCACTCACTGATCTACATATGGTCTCTCTAGTAGCTAGTCTCTTGGAGTTGGGTGTAGAATGTTTGTGGAAAGGTTGGACTCTGTAAGGGACATCAGCTTTGCCTTTTCCTGTTATGCAAGGTTTGTCACTTTCAAGTTTGTCTCTCCCCTATTTTTGGATATTTTTTATTTATGGGTATGTGGCCTAGATGTCTCTTTTTGGGGGGATTATCTCATTGGCATTCTTCATCTGTGCTATACTCCTATAGTGGTGGAGTATACCCCTATTGAGGTGGGATCTTATCTTGTGGCTTTTCGGTGTTGGAGTCTTTCTTTACTTCTGCTCCCTTCATCCTTGGTTTATATTGAGGTGGAAGATCCTATTGAGATGTAGGGACATGCTATGGAGGTATACTATGGCTGCTGGGTAGAGGTCATTAGTGGTTTCAAGTGGTCTCCTCCCTCATTTTTCTACACGGTGGCAGGTGGGAACTGGATGGGGGATGACCCTTCTCTTATTGAGGTTGAGTGGGTTGTGTTATGGTGGCAACATAGTGCTGGAGAAAAGCCCTTGGTGTTGGATGACTTGTGGTTATGGGGTGTTTTCCCTCCCAAGCCTAATACCATGGGTCTTGTTGCTACTAGTTGTTAGAGTGTTATTCACTTGATGCAGTTTCTTTTGGTTTTGGGCATAAAATTTGTTCCCAAAGAGTTGGAAGAGGGAGTTTGTTTTATCCCTCTCTTACTATTTTTTGGTGCTTCTTTTCTGTTGGTTTTTGGTAGTTCACAGGTAGATGCTAATAGTTGTCAAGGGCCCATCCTGGTTGTTAGGTGTTTTTTATTAAGGTTAAAGGTAGGTTTTGGAGCTGGTCTGTCCTATGGTGGAGACTATTTCTTATTTTTCCTTTCTCTTGGTGGGATTATCTTGGTTGGTCCTGAGGTTTATGGGTTCCATATCAAAACCTTTGATAACTATTTGGGGAGCCTTAAAACCCTAGAAAATAATTCTTTCTAATGTGAGGCTTTGACCTTTCTCTCTAGATTCTGGGCAGCTGGGGCATTAATGTTTCATCTTTGTTAGCTTTTGTTTATGTGCTGGATTTGGGCAGCTGGTTTTAATTTTTTTCTTTAGCATCATTTCATTTTGGTGGGTTTCCATATCCCCCTCAAAATCTTCTTTCTTAGGGTTTCTGGGCCCCTTCAAAACTTGTTTTTACCTTAATCAAAAACTATAGTCACCTTGTGCGCATAACCAAGCCACTCTTTGTGCAAATCTATGAAGGCAAAATTGGCTAGTACTTGGTAGGTTTCTAGATGACCAATTCTTCTTCCCCTTCTCTCTCCTTCCTTCTCTCATGGATCACCTAGCACTATGTATCTCGCTAGTCTTTTGGATTCATGATCTCTTTTCCTTCTCCATACTTTCATAGCCATGCTAGTGGATTAGATCATGGAGTTTGTTTATCTTTGGCAATGCTCTTGTCCTTTTATGTGACCATTTATGTTTCTTTAATATCTTTCTGAACGTGATGCTAGTAGTAGGAAAATTCTCTTCATCAAGGTCCCTTAAACTAGTTGATTTAGAATTTACTAACCCTTTTGTTGCCTTGTTTGTTTATTTATTTTATTTTCTATTTCTTTTTTCATTTCCTGTGCATGGATTTTTCAGTTGAGATCCTTTGTTTGGGGGCTCATGTCCTTAAACTTAGTGGTGTCTTACCTCCTTGTAATTCACTAATGATCATCTATCTTTCTTTTTATTCCTTTACCATGAGCATGAGGTTGTCTCATAGTCACGCTAAAGTGGGGACTAAATATACTGTCATAAAATTTAGAACTCTATTAGTGTAATTTTTAAGGACCATTTTGTACTCATTTTAGTAATAAGACCTTATGTGGGCATTTAAATTCAAATATGGGTCCTCTTTCTTCTCTCTTTTACCTCTATCTTTCTTAAACTTGAGGTTAATTCTTATTTCTAGGTGTACTCTTCTATTTTTCCTCCAATCATTTAGTTTATTTCATTACCTAGGCCCTATATCATTATTAGTGGCATTTTTTATATTTTTGAGCCCCGAAACCACTTGTGATTTAAATTCCCTCATCTACACATTCCCTAGAGCCCAAAAATGAACTTGAGCCCTGATTGGAAGGTGTTGAACGTTAAAAATGTTTTACATCTAGGTACACAATGTTTCAAATGTTTTGTACCCACGTGCACAACATTTTAGGCATTATGCACCCCCGAGAAGTAGCCCAAAGTTATGGAGGAGGCCCTATCTAAAGAGTGGATACAAGATTCAGATTTGTTGTCAGCCTGGGTAAGGTTAAACCCACAAGATGTAGGGATAAGTATATAAACCCCCTACTTATCCTTATTTTGGATACATTCTTTCATCTATGAACCATATGCAATCAATATAGATCTACCAAGAAATACGAATCCATCTTCAACAAATCAAATCAAGAGTCTTGTGCAAGAAATTGTGCAAATAAAGATCATCAAGCAATTCAAGGAGATTTAAGGCAATTCAAGATCTATCAAATTATTAGTATCATCAAACATCCAAGGTTTCTTTCTTCATGAATCTAGCTTCTTTCTCCATTTGAGGTCAAGTAAAGGATTTTTCATGAAGGAGGAGCCATTTAATCTATCAACCTCTCTATCTTCTTCTCATCCTTCTCATTTCAAAATTGGAAAGTTGCAAAATTCATCATAAAAGTTTTTTTATTTTCATGATTTCCTTTTGGTTTTTATGTTGAGTCAAAAGCTATCACATAACCACATTTGATAACATTGAAAATGACATCCACATTTCAAAGGTATGAGCTACTTTATTTATCAAATTTGATCACCATTCTATGTCTACATACTTAATTTTTTTATTTCTAGGTTGATTCCTAGATAGGGGTTTGACTAAGGCAAACCACTCTATTCAACCTTCTTTCCCATTTTTTTGTGTGCAGGTACAGGCCAGGAAGCTGTGTTTTCAGATCTGGATTTTGCAGACCCCGACATAGATATCTATAGAATTTGGGACACATTCATTAGCTATAGAACATACCAAACATTCTATATCCAGAGTAGAACATTCCAAACATTTTTCACCCTCATAAACAAGTTCAAACTTTCAGGACAAGTTTCAAACATGTTACAAAGCTCAGATCTAGAAGTAGAGGTGTTTCCAAGATCCCAATAGTTAGAAAAACATAAACAGAACAACATCTCCTTCATCTTTCCAAGGTACACATTTCATATTCATTTTCCTCTTTATCATTACCAAATTTAAGTAACTTTAATTCATCTTATCTCAATGTCCAAATAGCAACACACAAAAAAATAGTACAAGCCCCTAAGACCCAAATATGGAATTGGCATCACTCAATCCTTTCTTGTGGTGTTGATCTGATTTGACTTGAAGTGGCTTTGTATTCTAATGTGCATCATGAATTTTGGGAGATCTTAGATCCTATTAGGTGATCCTCATTTTATCATGGACACCTGAAAACTAATTTTCCTCTCTTGTGGTGTAAGGGCACTACCACTTGGCAGAAGTTGGATGCTAATAATGAACATTTGACTGTCCTAGATTCTAATTATTCCTTTGAAAATGCATCATAGACTAATGATAAATCCCATGGGGATGATTCTCTTTCTATAGGTATGGATGATGCTCATGTTGAAAATATGGCCTCTACAACCCCCGTGCCTCCTCTTTCTACTAGTGTGGCACTCTCTGGCAATGTGGAAAATTCTCTGTCTTCTACTCCTTCTCTGATCCAATCTCTGACTGAAAATGTGCAATGTTCTCAACACTCTCCCCATTGTTTTGATAGTATTTCTAATGGGGTTTCACTAATTTCCCCTTGTGGTGTGGATCCTATTGATTGTATCACCTATATAGATGTCCAACAATGCAAGAAAAATAATTCTGCAACCTCTCATTCATCTCTCCATGCTATAGGTGATCTGTCTACCCACTCTTGAGGTGGGATACTAAATTTTCTATTAGTGTATCGTTCTTGGCCTATATTTGTAAGAACCAATACCTTTGTTATAGTTTTGATGATCTCTTTTGATGCCTTTGAGTTTTAGTTGCGTAAGGGTCAACACCCATTTTATACTACTAATTTTAATAAAAAAATTATGTTTATTCCCTAGTTTATTGTATATGTTGGTTTTAGACATTGTTATAAAATGTTTTTTTGTTAATAAATGATGGATATCCATTCTAGTTAGTTGAAAAATTCCTTCAAATTTCATGTGTAACAGTTGATGTTTATTCCTTTTCTATCTAGTGGTAGTCTTGTTGATTAGTGATGTTTTCCTTCCTTTCTATTGTGGTTCCTTTTGAATTGCTATTTTTTTTATTTATATAATTTTCTTTGTTCAATAAAAAAATAATTTGAAGTGTTGGAAATATATGTTTGGTTGTTATTGTCTATTGTCATTGATGCCAAACATTGTGGTCTAGAAGTGTTTGTGTTTTCTTAAAAACCGTAGTCCAAAAGTTTTCACTGGTAACATCTTCAGATATATTTATAGATGTAAGGTTTTGTGTTGGACATGTTAGTGCTATTGAACCTATAGAACAGTGGAAGACATGTATGTATTTAGTGCTATGGAATAGTGAAAGACATGTATATATGTATTCTAGATATTGTGTGAATGATGTTTTTCAGTGCTTTAGAGTTATATTCTTAGGTTCATAAGTCAATGGTTTTCTCTAGATGTCAGCGGTTCAACAACAAAGTTATGTAGTTGAAGATGACATTTCTTCAATTATGTTTTTTGTAAGGTTTATACTCCGTAAATCAAGGTTAAAGATGTGCATATGTATATGTAGATGTTATTTGAATTGTATTTAGGTTTTTGTATTCATTGTGGTGTTTCCTGGTGATCCATAAATTGTTCCTGATGATCCAAAAACAATGTTATCAAGTGATGTAGTTATGATCAGTTTGTGGTTTGGTCCAAAAAAATGTTATGTTGGCTTTTGGCATAGAGTATTGGCAATTGATATAGTTTCTAATGTGGAATGTGGATCTCACTATGGCTTGTGGAGGTTCGTATACTGTTGGTAAGTGATGTGGCTCTTTGGGTAGTGTGTTACTACACATTTGAGATGGCTATGAAAGTTGTTCCAATAATTATAGATTTGGTATTGGGCTATGTGTAATGTATTCATGGTACCTCTCTCTCGCTTGGAGTGGATCATTCTTTGTGCTTTAGGTCAAGGTAGTACATTTAATGTTCATCTCTTATTCGGATGAGTTTGTGCTATGTATGACCTATATATTTAATATTTATCTATTATATGATTGGGTGTGTGTTATGTGTAATCTATGTTTTAGTCCAGATGCTTCTGGCACGGGTCCTTTAATTTTTTTTAAATATCGATCCCTTGGAGGCTCATGCCTAAATAAAGGAATTCAGGAATCTTTGTAGAAGTGGGACAGGGTGCACCATACAAAGAAACCTCTAGGATTTTAGAAGTTGAATCTTTGTGTTGGGTATTTGGAGGAAAGGGAAAAGGATCTTTAACAAAAAAACCTAATCTAAAGATGAGACAAAATGAAAAAATGAGCTTGTAAGATGAGATTAATAATATTAAAGATGACATCTATAGAGGTTCGACCATTCTTAGTTAGAGACTTGTGTCTCCATCCACAAGGACATGATGCATGATATACCCTTCATTGTTGGATGGGAGAACAAGATGCCAAAGTCCAAATGACATAGGCAAAAATTTCAGATCCCAGTCGCAGGAATCACCTACAATGGTCTGGATAAAGACACAAAACTCCTAAGGAAAGCATAAGTCCCTACACCCACAAAAATGATACAAGAATGATATTTTTTAGTAGAAAAGGGATAAGAAACATCGAGAATGGGTTCTTTCTTCTAGATAGAAATATTCCATATAAGGGTCAAGTGAAGGAACCAAAACCCCCACAAAAAATATTCCTAAGGAGTAGGCTATGAATGGTACAATTCATCTTCTATTTTAGATGCATTATGAGGAGAAAGAAACATTCATGATCATAAATACACCTAGACAAACATAAAACAATTATACCAACATGTATAAATTGGACTAGGCCTGTAGAAAATAAACATAGGACACATTAATTAATAAAAAGAGAAAGGAAACATGGGCACAATCCCTGTAATTCATTAAGAGAAAACATGCCAAGGCTGAAGAGAATGCCCCAAAATAAAAATACTACAACATACACCTCTGGCTAAAAATCCATGGATTCCTTTTCTCAGAAATTTTAAAAATCTGCAAATTTGATTGTATTTCTTAATGGACTGAACCAAAGTTTATTCTTCCACCTATTAACTTTTAAAATCCAACCCTTAATACAAAGTAGGCCATCAGGCTTTATAGAACAACCATCAATCATTTTGATCATAGAATAATCATTTTATGTTACAATCGAATGACATGTCGAAAAAGAAGGCATGGATTCTTTGATTTCCAAAGATGCAGATAAGTGTACTCCCACCATTGGTTGCTTGCAGCATTCTTTCCAACTCCAACTGAAAATGCAATCATGACGACTTTTGTGGAGATGATCATGATTGCACAGGCTAACTAAAAGATTCACCCTTGGACATCTTTTAAACTCTTTGTTAGTCATGAATATTATGCACTATGGCATATTCCATGAATATGCACTAGTAGGTCCTCCAAGACTAAGATCGGGCTGGTGGAAATGTGTCACACTGGTGGGCTTTGGAGATGGGAAGCCTCGTGTGAAGGTGTTTGAAACTTCGACAGGGCAACACATGTCATCTTTGTTGGGTGATCTAAATTCTAAGGGAAGTCACTCTGTAAGGATCCCACAAAATTTGACTTGGCCAAATTTTTAAGGATGGAGGCTGAAAGGATAACCCACATAGATGAAGTCTATAGTTACCACAACTGAATTGTAACATGTTTTTGGCATGGGTGACTTTGTTGTAAACTCCAATGATCTATCTTGTATATAAGTACAGTGTGTGCTCTGGCAAAAAGGAAGACAGTGTGGTGAGAGAAATAGTGAAGATCTATAAGCATAATTTTAGAAGAGAAGTGTTCAGAGTTTTAGAAGAGTAGAGTTTAGTTTATGAAGTTGTTATTTTGTGAAGAAGAAAAGATAGAGACGATCTGTTGTTGAGTTTGGGAGAGTTACGCTAATAATTGCATTATTAGGAGAATTACTCTTTATCTATTGTGACAATGTAATGCCATTGACTGTAGCTAAAGCCTTGGGACTTACCCTCACTAAAGCCCATGGTAGGTGTTACTCTATGGATTCCAAACAAGTACCCCTGGTTGGGCAAATCAAAGATGCCCAAGTGGCTCTAGCAACACATCCTGAGAAGAAAATGTTGTTAAGAATACTTGTTGCTAATATACCTGCTAGTTATGACTTGTTTCTAAGAAGGAGTTTCTATAGGGACCTAGGAGGGGAAATAAAGCTAGATTGGTCTCAAGCTTTAATCCTAGTGGGTAATAAAAAGATAAAGCTGGTCCCGGAAGAAAAAGTTAAGTTTACAGTGCTAAAATTAGATGACCCTAAAGCCCAAATTCTGTATCAGGAATTAGAATTTGGAAATTATATGTTTTTTACAGATGATCATGATGAGGAAATTGAACTCAAGGAAGAAGAAGACCAGTTTTCCACCAAGGAAACACCATCATAAATCTTGACCCTTGAATTCGACGGTAGTTGTGCATCGTCAGGGTCTGGCGCAGGCGTGGTTTTAATATCACCAGATGAAGTATGTGAGCCCATGGCTTATAAATTGGAGTTTGGGAACACCAAAAATATAGCTGAGTATGAAGCCCTACTGCTAGGAATTATTGCTGCAAAAGAGAAGGGTGTGAAAATCTTGAGAGCTCGTGGTGACGCGGAGTTGATCGTGCGCCAAGTCAAGAATCAATACTCTATAAAAAATCACAGATTAAAAAATTACAAGAATAGAGTATGGGATGAAATAGAAGTGTTGGATGTCTTATTTATTGAATCTATACCGAGAGAATTGAATTCCAAGGAAAACTCTTTAGCAGTCTCAGCCTCATTACTCCTCCCTCACCCAGAGTTCAAGGATAAGAAGTACCAAGTAGAGGTTGTATATCGACCATCTGTTCCTGATAATGTAGAAGATTGACAAGTATTTGAAGATGAAAAGAGAACCCTCCTCTTTTTGGAGAGCAGTGGTAACTTCCGTAAAGATGCTCCTTGTGATCATAATGAAAACTGTCATGACAAACCAAAGAAGGACAAGTCAGAGGTCATCCAGTTGCAAGGAAATATCATCCCTCCCCACTTAGTTACACTTGAAAAACTCTTCAACAGACATGATACTTTTGTTAAGAAGAGAATTGAAAGAGGTCCTACCAGTGGTGAGTATGAAGGAATTAATATCAAAAGTGAAAAGGACCCCAAGATGATAAATATTGGGAAATGTTTCACTAAAGAAGAAAGAGAAGAGGCCAGGAAACTCTTCCTAGAATACCAAGATGTTTTCGCCTGGAGTTATGAAGATATGAAAATATTTATGAATGGTAAATTCAAACACTATATTCCCTTAAAACTCGAGGCTGCCCCATTCAAGAAGAAACAAAGGAATTACAATCCCAAAGTTGTTGATGCAATATTTAGGGAAGTGGATAAAATACTTAAAGCAAGGATTATTTACCCTATCCATCACTCTACCTGGGTGGCAAATATAATACCTGTGAGGAAGAAGAATGGAGAAATAAGGATCTATGTAGACTTCAGAAATCTCAATCAGTCCTCTTTGAAAGACAACTATGCTCTTCCCAACATGGATCATCTATTGCAGACCGTAGCTAGAGATGAGATTATGTCTATGTTAGACAGCTTCTCAAGGTACAACCGGATAGAAGTGGAGAAAGCAGACCAGAATAAAACAACTTTCACTACTCCATTGGGCACTTTCACATATCACAAGATGCCATTTGGGTTGATTAATGCCAGAGCGACCTTTCAGAGAGGTATGAATCTTTCTTTCAGTGATATGAAGAAAAAAATAATTGGTATGTATCTAGATGATCTTACTGTGGTTTCAAGAAACAGGGTGGATCATATAAATGATTTAAGGAGAGTATTGCAAAGGTGTAGAGAGGACGGGATTTAACTGAATCCCAAAAATTCAATTTTCTGTGTGACTGAAGGAAAATTGCTGGGTCACATTGTTTCCCAGGAAGGCATAAGAATTGATCATGAAAGGGTGAGAGAAATCCAGCAATTGAGCTTACCTGTGAACAAAACTGGAGTGAAATCATTTTCTGTAAGGTTAACTTTCTCAAGAGGTTGGTTCCAGATTTTTTGAGATTACCAAATGCATAGCAGACATGATGAAAGGAAATATAAGTTTCAAGTGGAATGACCCTGGTAAACAAGCTTTCAAAAGCACCAAGAACACCATAGCCAATGCCCCAGTGTTATGTCATCCAGATTACAAGAAGGATTTCATAATTTATTGTTATTCTTCTGAACCCACCCTATCAACCATCCTCATGCAAGAGAATGAGGAAAGAGTTCAAGCTCCTATCACTTTTATGAACGCACCTCTGAAAAATCATGAGCTGGGATACTCTAAGACTGAAAACATGCTTTCACAGTAGTAAAAGATTTAAATAATTTCAGATTGTACATTTTACATTCTCACTCTCTTGTATATGTGCCTGACATTGCAGTAAAAAGCATATTGACTTAGCAGGACGTGGGATGTAATAATAGAGGAGCGTGGGTGGCTAAGACTCAGGAATATGACATAGAAATCAAGCCCACTAAGCTGGTGAGAGGAAATGCACTATATAAAGCGATGGCAGAAAACCAAGTGGACGAGGACCCTGAAAATACACAATTGGTCCTAGCAGTAAATATGAAAGATCCCTAGTTTGAAAATATTGTGTATTTATTGACATATGGTGAATGTCCTGAAGTAATGACTTCGAAGCAAAGAAGAGATCTAAAACTAAAATCTTCTAAATATATAATTTGGGAAGATAGATTGTATAAGAGATCTATAGATGGAACTTTCCTCTGGTGCATTGACAAACAACAACAAGAGAAGTTGTTAAGGGTGTTTCAAGATGAAGCTTGTGGTGGACATTTCTGTTCATCAATTACTGCATTCAAGATAATGAGACAGTGCTATTACTGGCCGGGAATGTTTAGAGATGCATATCATTGGGTAGCGAGATGTGAGAAATGTAAAATGTTTACTAGAAAACCACAGTTGGCACCACTACCCCTTAGACCAGTGATAATAGAAGGTCCTTTTTAACAGTGGGGTCTTGATTTTATTGGTCCTATAAATCCCACATCTAGTGCAGGGAATACTTACATAATCACTGCGACTGACTACTTCACAAAATGGCTGGAGGCGAAAGAAACCAAGAAAATTACTTCGGAGATAGTATGTGAATTCATCAAAGAAAACATCCTGGTAAGGTTTGGTGTACCTATTAAGTTAGTTATGGATAATGCCACATAATTTTATTCTCAGGAAATCACCAAATTTTGTTTTGAATATGGAATTATTATCAATCACTCATTTGACTATTTCCCTCAAGGAAATTTTCAAGATGAGTCCGGTAACAAAAATCTGGTGAGCATCATGAAAAAGCTTGTAGCAGACAACCAGAGAACTTGGCACAAGAAAATCTACGAAGCCCTTTGAGCAGATAGAGTGACTCCTAAAATAGCCATTGGTGTATCTCCTTTTGAACTTATCTATGGGATCAAAGCCAGTCTTCCATTGCCATTGTAACTAGCAACTTGCAAACTGAGAACAGTAGTAGAAGATGGTATATATGAAGATGGTTTAGAAAAGAGGATTCCTTACTTGAAAAAACTTGAAGAGGAAAGGGAGAAAATGGTAAATAATATCACATGACATCAAATGCATGTGAAGAACTTGATTGATAAAAAGAGCAGACCTCAAAAATTTATGGAGGGAGATATGGTGTTGTTATTGGGACAAGCGCAAAGCACCCAAAGGTATACATGGGAAATTTGAAACATTGTGGAAAGGACCCTTTAAGATCCATTAATAATTTGAGAGGAATTATTTTAAATTGACCTATCCAAATGGTGAGGCACTACCCCTGACATACAATGGTCAGCACTTGAAGCTATATCAGATCTGAATTTAAAATAGGTAACCCTTGTATTGTACAACATTTACATTTAGTTCCTACTTTTGTTTTCATTAGTTAGGTTTCCTTTCTTCTTTCTTTTCTGTGTCTTTCTTTAGTTTTTTTGTGAGCCGCCTTTTTTTTGAGCTTTGCGAAACTAGAGATTTGAGTACCTTGCTTGGACATGTGAATGTCCAAGTCCCTAGATAGAGCCAGCTATTGCCTCACTTTTGGTCTGCATATATTTCAGACAAAAGTGGATGTTTAATGTGTAGTAGAGATCTTGATAGATTTGTGTAAGTCCTGAGTCTAAGTCTAGCTATCCTCTTAGGCTAGGAGGCCTTTATTAGATTTCCCTAAATTGCCTTCTCTTTTGTGAGCCAGATGAAATTTGTATCTGAATTCATGTTTCCTTGGGTAGGTTAAGTTCCCAAATTTGGTAAAGATCGTATTTCAAAATATTCTAACATTGGTTTTATATGCAGTCAAAGTATTTTGCCTTAACATTGCCTTTTGCAGCATTCCCAAAAAAATGGTTTTGAGCTTCTCCTTGGCAGAAAATCACTCACAGAGAGCATTTTTCGTAATTAATAGACTTTAAAGTATCAGAGGTTAGTGAAAGTTGAAAATGAGATATTTGGGAATAAAGACGTTTTGGGAATTCAGATCAAATCTATTTCAAGAAAAAAGAAAGATTGAACGAGGAAGAATTCAATATGTAAGCTTACTGGCGGAAAAGAAGAAAATGGCTTCTCTACTACTCCAACAGGCAGGTTTTGACCTGTGGAGCACGTTTTCTGCCAAATCATTATATGGAAGAACTTTAAAAAAGAATAAATCTCATGAGTGATCCAGGGAGAAAGATGATGGAATCAAGACTTTCCATTTTAGCATCTCAATGAGCTAAATCTCTCCTTCAGCGGATTTTTGAGCAAAGAGCACTCCGAAAGCATTTTTCTGCCGAAAGGGAAGCGAAAAAGTGATTTTCCACTACCTCCAGAAAGTTACCGTTACAGTTACTAAAGTGAAAGGATGTTTCTTAACGACCTGTAGGGGTAAAAGTAATTAATTCAAATAAATTCATTTTACTCCATAACAGACTTTTTCATTAATGTCTTATCCTCTTCATTCGTGTGGCACGGGAAGTCGGTCATTAAATGGTAAGAATTCAAATTTATAAAATCAGTGAGATATTACAAATAGGATCTACCATCTGTTTAGTGAATTGTCTAAATCTAAAGCTCTTGACTATAGTAATTCCTTTCTCTTGCATTCTTTAGAGATACCCCTTATCCCAAGTCAAAATCAGTTGAAGCATGGCTACTAGATTCATGGGATTTGATGGGATGAATGGAATCACATTTGATTGGCATAAAATTATGGATACCTCCTTGAAGTTCTTCAATATGCATAACTTTCAGAGTAGATTGAAGGCAGACCAGATACACCTTGTCACTAAGAAGTTAAAGGTGAGCGGGTTAGTAGAAGATGCTGGTTTTCCTGTTGTCGTGCAAGCTCCTGAGCTTGTTTGAGAGTGCATAGCTCGATATAATCTAGATACCAAGAAAATCCTCCTACCCAATGACACAGTGCTTCTATCAATTGATCAAGATTCTGTCTAGAACTCCCTGCACATGCCAGAGTAGGCTGAATACTCAGAAATGACATATAGTCAGGTGGTTACCTAATATGGAGAAAAGAAGGCAGTGTGGAAGAAGGAAATAATGAAGTCATGGTTTCAAGAGACGAGGAGCACCAAAGGCAAGTTGTCTAAAACATTATATGACATGAATCTGAAGCTAGAGATTGTAGACATCTTGGTGCTACTCCATAGGATCCGAGGTGAGAGTGACGCACTGAACTTCATTAAGCATCATTTCTTCTTAGTCCAGGTGATTTTTTCTCAACACCATTTCATCGATTGGGCTTTTATGGTAAGCGAGAATCTCTCTAGTGCCCTAAGTAGAGCTAAGCTTTAGAATGAGTTCTACATGTCTTCATTTCTTATATATATATATATATATATTGGCCACAATTCAAATTTGGTCAGGGCTTCCTAGATTAGAAGAGTTCCCAGATGATGTTAAAAGCTATGAATTTTTCCCATGTCTACAATTACATAACAATTACGCTAAATATCTCAAAGTTAATGATACATTTACAATGAGACTATGTAGGGTGCTACAAGGTTTCCCGAAAATGATATTTTCTCCTGAAGCCATGGCTTTTATTAGCCAATTTGGGTGCTTTTTCATTCAATTTGTGGATTTCTCAAATATTCATCTTGTAGGATTTGATAACTTCCCTTTAAAGTTGCCTAGATATCCTGATGATATGATTGTGCTGGTCGAGGTAATGAGGTAGGCACTCTAAGTGAACCTGATCTATGCCGATGCAAAGAAGAAGAGCTATGATTTCTCGGTGACCATTGGAGCTTACAGTTGCGCATCCCGATCTAAGGCAAAGAATGTTCTAAAGACATTCTCAAAGAGGTTTCAGTTGGAGACATATGATGTCTTGAGGCCGCAGAATGATCTTGTAAATTATGCCAGAGATTACTTGCAAATAATTCATGCAATTCATCATTTTGATGATAGTGAAGACTACTAGGCTAACCGCAAAGATGACTTAGAGAACAGAGAGAGATTTTATGCCAGGTTAACCATTGAACAAATCAAAAAGTTCAAAGTTAACATTGTAGTGGAGGGGTTAGAAGATGATGTTCAACATATGTAGATAATACATATTTGGAGAAAATAAATCCACTCCCTATAAGCTCCGAGCCCATGCTAGGGTAGGCCATTAACGACTTGGAAACCTTAATGAGTGGGATTTACAGAAGAACAGAGCAGTGGGTCAAATGGACTGCAGTCAGAAGGAAGAGGTCGGAAAGGAAGCCTCCTTCTCAGTGAACCTCAACAAAAGACACTTCGAGCACTATAAAACTTCTTCAGTAACAATCCCAACTATGGCCAAAAGTTCATCTCAGCCAGCCGATGGAGGTGATGAGCCTCCTGAGAAAGAGATCTAGCCCAAAAAGACATGCGGAGAGGGCCCACTTCCAGACATTGGGTTGATAGGAGAAGTAATTTCTACAGACCTGGTAAAGCCTACAAAAGAGTCCGCTAAAGGTGCAGGACTTGGGAAATTAGTTAAAGCTAGTGTTGTAGATACACAAGTCAAAACTTTGACCCAAGATACTCCAAGATGAGGATCCCCTGTTGTAGTAGAGGTGGGTGAGGATACCTCCAATACCTCAACCATAGAATCAAATGAGAGGGTTGAGAAGCAACAAGAAGATACTCAATTCATTAGATTAGTTTCCTCCTCTCCCACATTAGTGAATCCATTCTCTTCCAGGCCTAAAGCTACTCCTCTTGTCATCAGGAAGTTGTTCATAGAAGAGTTGGTTTTTTCTTCTAAAGTTACCAGTGCTGAATCCTGGATAGAACATACTCTAGAGCGTAAAAGGAAGAGAGCAGAGGAAGGGACTTCTAGAAAAGATACTTTATCATGGGCATTGCAACCCAACACCATAGTGGGTAAATCAAAGAAAGTGAAGACAATGTCTACATTGGGTCGAGATCCTACAATAGGGCATTTCACTATGGAGGTGGCCAAGCCTACAAAGGAGGGAAGAATCAAAGATATGACTTCCTCCAATTTTTAGTTGCAGTCATTTGACATGGGGCTTGCCCAACATGACGCTAAGGTAGACTGGTGGAAGTCCACCAATGTGGTAGTAGAATAAGAGCTTGAGGAACTCAAAACTGCTAAAGTTTAACTTAAAGCAGAAGTAGCTGAGCTAACTAATTTCATCAGATAGCTCATCACTCTGATAGAAAGTGTTCCTGCTACCTAGAACACCTTCAATCCCAGTGTTGTGGAGAACCAAGCCATCCTAGCCAAGTTGCAAGAGGATAGACACTTTGGGAAAATCAGCAAGAAGTGGATTGAGAGGCTTGAATCTGAGGGACTGGTAGTTGTTGAGCAATAGGGTAATGCTCTCCTAAGGCTGGAAACATAGAAGAATAATATTGAAAAGAACCTGTAGACTCTTGCATCAGAGAGAGTGAGATGTCAAGAATGCATAGTAATACTGCATGTGGTGGTTAAAATGAAGACCAAGGAGGCACTAAAGACCAATATATTATAGAAAGGAGACAAGCCTTTGATCGAATGGCTTCAAAGCTTGGAATTTAAGATCAAGATGATCATTCAAGCTGACACAGGGTTGCAACAAATAGATGTCAAGATCAAGGAAGAGAAGAACAAATATTTTAAACTCCTTGAAGGTCTGCACATGGAATCAAAGACAAGTGGTCAGGGAAAAGAAATGATCAGATTGGCTAGTATGTAGAAATCATTTTCTGATTATGTGCATAAGCTGGCAGAACAGTGTTCCACTCATTTGGACAAGGTGTCGAAACTTCAACAGTTGAGCGGCTGCATCTAAAAGGCAATGGAGGAGCTGAAGGATCAGACAGATGCAATCAATATCCTAGCCAAAGAACATTCTAGATGGCTCATTAGATACACTAATGTCCATATCAATAAGCATGAAGAACTCATCCCAATCATTATAGTTGTCACTGCCTATAGGGCTAAATTAGACAAGGGGAAGTAAACCGAAGCTTAGATAGATTCCTCCTTGTGCTAAATTTTTATAGTATTGTAATAGATAAACTTTTTTTTATCATTTCTAGTTAGGGAAGTTGAACCGTTCAGTTACCCCTTTTTGTAACGGTCCAACTCTGGAACCCTATATGTATTATTTCCAAAATCAATACAAAGGTCGACTAAATTTTGGTGTGAAAGATAGCATTTTTCTGAGTCAAATTTGTATGTTTGAATGCCATTTCTTTAACTTCTCCACTGCATTGCATTTATCTATCTATTAAATTTGAATGTTTCTTTGGAATTAGATTTACAATTTGTGGTTGAACCAGAATTTTGTATTATGATTTGATACAGTTAATTAGGGGGAAATGTGGTGTTTTTATGAATCTGGGAGATGTCCATGTGAAATAAATTGATTCATTCTCATTTCATCATTAAATTTTTAAGTCTTGCATTTTCATTTTCATTATCAGCTATTTCATTACCAATTTTAAGAATTCATATGATTGATGAAGTCTTGAAATTGGCTAAAGTTAGAATTGAATTTACCCTGTCTAAGCTATTTCCTGTCTAGGTTTAGCTTGGTTTACCTCATCTATTCTCGGGTCAAGAACACACCCTTGTTAGAATAGGAAGGATCAATATTCATTGAAGATAATTTATTTAAGGGAGTTGAACCTTTAAATTCAGAGGAAAATTGGATATTTAGTCACAATTTCCCAACTGTTGTTTTAAATTTTTCTTAAATATTTGGGTATTCTAGAGTTAAAGCAAAAAAGAATAATTTATTTACCAATAGATTTTTGGCAACTCCACTAGGGAAACAAATATTCGTTATACCAAAATCATACCATGAGGAAAGATGGTGCTTCCCCATGAAAATATAATTCATGTGCTCCAACCGAATCTTGGTTTTCAAAACAATCAAGAGGATCTCATTTCCTCTCTGAATACTTTTGTTTGGAAATATAGAAGAAACACTGAGCACTATAGAAATGCTAGTCAAATGATAGAGTGTGAAGAAGCTAGGATAGAAGCACTTGAAGAAGCCATCTGAAGGAGAACTTTGAGAAGGGCATGACGCCAAATAGAGTGTGAAGCTAGACTAGAAGACTAGTTGGAATCCTGGAGCCCAAGAGGTTTCTTAGTAGTGCAAAGAAAGAAGGTGGTACATACCCAGTTTTTGAGAGACTTGCAAACCTTGATTTTTCTCTACTTGAAATACCATGTCAAAAGAACAGAAATACTAAGATCAAAAGAAGACCTCCTTCACCTCCCAAACAATCAACCCTTTTGTCCACCACTTGTCAAGTGTTAAATTTGCACGGAGTAGTTGCTCCTCTTGTTCTCAATCTAACACCCTATCTACCTCTAGTAGTTATGGAACTTTCTTGGGCCACTAAAGTTGGACCATTGCAATTGGAAACATATAATCCCCTTCCTTCAGGTTCAAGAAATAATTTCCCCAAATTCTCTGGAGATGGGAAAGTATCTACAGATGAACACATTGCTGCATTCTTTGCTCCAGTTAATATTTTAGCACTACGAGAAGAAGATGTGGCCATCATATTATTCATTGAGACCCTTGTTGAAGGTGCTACTGATTGGTTCCATCACTTTCCCAACTCTTTTATCATAGATTGGGCTTCTATGAGAGCTGCTTTTGAAAGAAGATTTAAAACTACAGAAGATGAACATGCACTATTGACACAATTGACCTCCATCAAGAAAGAGCCTTCAATCAGTATGATAGATTTTGTGGCCAAATTTAACAAGCTTTCAAATTGTATCCCAACAGCCGACAGGCCTACCCCAAGGAATTTGAAAATATTTTTCATAAGTGCTATGCCTCCTGACATCAGTTATGATTTAAGAAGAACAAATCCAGCCACTTTGGACCTTGCCCAAAGGACTGCGATGGAGTCAGAAGACCCCATGATATCGGAGGGAAAATGGAAAAGAGAAATACACTCTAGAACCAGTATAAGTAGCACCACATCATCAGATGAGATGATTCAAAAATTATCCAATGAATTCATCACCTTCAAGAGGCAGCTTCCTAGATTTAATAATCCCTATCAGCAAAACTTTCAAGAGCAATCTGGAAGAAACAACAAAGGGAGAAATGTTGATGGAAAGACGTTACAATTGACTACTCCACCACAGAGGTTATCTAGAGAAGCTCCCCCTAAAAGGGGAAACATGTGTGACTTCCATTTAACTATAGACCACGATGGAGAAATTTGTCCTGATGTAGCTCATGCTTGGCAAATGCATCGGACTGATGAATGGAATGCTGGAGTGTATGGAGATTAACCAGATTCATACTCACATAACAACTCTAAAAAATTATATTTAGAGTATGAATCAAATTCAGAACAGGGAGAAACATGTTATGCTACTATAGACGGGACCTCCTATACAGTCTTAACCTAGAGTCAAAAGGATAAAGGCCCTGCTTCAACGCCCCCACCCAAAAATAATGACACATCTACCTCCCGTTATAAAGAGGCCAATCAAGGAGTAACGATTCTACAACCAGGTAAGGAGAAAAATAATTTTGACATTATTCAATTTTGTAGAGATTCCAGAATTCAGATTTCCCCCATAGACTATCTTAATTCTAATCCTGTAGAACTGCAAAAGTTAGTAGATTACTCTAAAGAGGGGAATCAAAATGTAACTCAAAATGCCATGAATACCATAGAAAATGAGTCTATATTTATGGACCCAATTGAGCAAGCTGAGGCATCTGTGTTGGCTACTTTCCCAGGCCAAAATTCAAACCCATTCTATTTGTCATTATATATTAATGGTTGCAAGTTAAGAAATTACATAATAGACTCTAGAGCCTTAGACAATGTAATGCCATCGACTGTAGCTAAATCCTTAGCACTTACCCTCACTAAATCACATGTAGGTTTTACTCTATGGATTCCAAACAAGTACCCCTAGTTGGGAAAATCAAAGATGCCCAAGTGGCTCTAGCAACACATCCTGAGAAGAAAATGTTGTTAACAATACTTTTTCTGATATACCTGCTAGTTATGGCTTGTTGCTAAGCAAGAGTTTCCGCAGAGACCTAGGAGGGGAAATAAAGCTAGATTGGTCTCAAGCTTTAATCCCAGTGGGTAACAAAAAGATAAATTTGGTCCCGAAAAAAAACCCAAGTTTACAGTGCTAAAATCAGATGACCCTAAAGCCCAAATTTTGTATCAAGAATTAGAATTTGGAAATTATTTGTTGTTTATAGATGATCATGATGAGGAAATTGAAATTAGGGAAGAAGAAGATCAATTTTCTACCGAGGAAACACCATCATAAATATGGACGGTAAATTCAAACACCAAATTCCCTTAAAACCCGATGCTACCTCGTTTAGGAAGAAAGAAAGGAATTACAATCCCAAAGTTGTTGATGCAATATTTAGGGAAGTGGATAAAATTCTTAAAGCAAGGATTATTTACCCTATCCATCACTCTACCTAGGTGGCGAATATAGTACCCGTGAGGAAGAAGAATGGAGAAATAAGGATCTGTGTAGACTTCAAAAATCCCAATCAGTCCTCTTTGAAAGACAACTATGCTCTTCCCAACATGGATCATCTATTGCAGACCGTAGCTGGAGCTGCGATGATGTCTATGTTAAACAACTTCTCGGGGTACAACCAGATAGTAGTGGAGAAAGAAGACCAGCATAAAATAGATTTCACTACTCCATTGTGCACTTTTGCATATCACAGGATACCATTCGGGTTGATCAATGCCAGAGCGACCTTTCAGAGAGGTATGGATCTTTATTTCAGTGATATGAAGAACAAAATAATTGGTATGTATCTAGATGATCTTACTGTGTTTTCCAGAAAAGGGTGGATCATATAAATGATTTAAGGAGACTATTGCAAAGGTGTAGAGAGGATGAGATTTCACTGAATCCCAAAAAGTTAGTTTTCTATGTGACTGAAGGGAAATTACTGGGTCACATTTTTTCCCAGGAAGGCATATGAATTGATCCAAAAACAGTGAAGAAATCTAGTAATTGAGCTTACCTATGAACAAAACTGGAGTGAAATCATTTTTCGGTTAGGTTAACTTTCTCAGGAGGTTCATTCTAGATTTTTCTAAGATTACCAAATGCATAGTGGACATGATGAAAGGAAATGTAAGTTTCAAGTGGAATGACCCTGGTAAACAAGCTTTCAAAAGCAACAAGAACGCCATAGCCAATGCCCTGGTGTTATGTCATCCAAATTACAAGAAGGATTTCATAATTTATTGTTATTCTTCTAAACACACCTTATCAGCCATCCTTATGCAAGAGAATGATGGAGTTCAAGCTCCTATCGCTTTTATGAGCACACCTCTGAAAAATCACGAGCCAAGATACTCTCAGACTGAAAAACATGCTTTCACAGTAGTAAAAGCTTTAAAGAATTTCAGATTCTACATTTTACACTCTCACTCTCTTGTATATGTGCCTGACATTGCAATAAAAAGAATATTGACTCAAACAAATGTGGGATGTAATAAAAGAGGAGCCTGGGTGGCTAAGACTCAGGAATACGACATAGAAATCAAGTCCACTAAGCTGGTGAGAGGAAATGCACTATATAAAGCGATGGCGGAAAACCAAGTGGATGAGGACCTTGAAAATGCACAATTGGTCCTAGTAGTAAATATGCAAGATCCCTGGTTTGAAAATATTGTGTATTTCTTGATATATGGTGATTGTCCTGAAGGAATCACTTTGAAGCAAAGAAGAGATCTAAAACTGAAATCTTGTAAATATATAATTTGGTAAAATAGATTGTATAAGAGATCTATAGATGGAACTTTCCTCTGGTGTGTTGACAAAAAACAACAAGAGAAGCTATTAAGGGTGTTTCACGATGAATCTTGTTGTGGACATTTCTCTTCATCAGTTTCTGCATTCAAGATATTGAGACAGTGCTATTACTGGCCAGGAATGTTCAGAGATGCATATCATTGGGTAGCGAGATGTGAGAAATGTAAAATGTTTAATATAAAACCACAGTTGGCAGCACTATCCCTTAGACTAGTGATAATAGAAGGTCCTTTTCAATAGTGGGGTCTTGATTTTATTGGTCCTATAAATCCCAAGTCTAGCACAGGCCATACTTACATAATCACTGTGACTGACTACTTCATGAAATGGGTGGAGGTGAAAGCAACCAAGAAAACTACTTCGGAGGTAGTATGTGAATTCATCAAAGAGAACATCCTGGTAAGGTTTGGTGTACCTATTAATTTAGTTATGGATAATGCCACATAATTTTGTTATCAGGAAATCATCAAATTTTGTTTTGAATATGGAATTATGATCAGTCACACATCTGACTATTTCCCTCAAGGAAATGGTCAAGCTGAGTCCAGTAAAAAAAATCTGGTGAGCATCATGAAAAATCTTGTAGCAGACAACCAGATAAATTGGCACAAGAAAATCTACGAAGCCCTCTGGGCAAATAGAGTGAACCCTAAAAGAGCCATTGGTGTATCTCCTTTTGAACTTATCCACAGGATCAAAGCCAGTCTTCCATTGTCATTGGAACTAGCAACTTGCAAACTGAGAACAATAGTAGAAGATGGTATATATGAAGATGGTTTAGAAAAGAGGATTCTTTACTTGAACAAACTTGAAGAGGAAAGGGATAAAATGATAGATCATATCACATGGCATCAAATGCATGTGAAGAACTTTTTTGATAAAAAGAGCAGACCTCAGAAATTTATGGAGGGAGATATGGTGTTGTTATGGGACAAGCGCAGAGCACCCAAAGGAATGCATGGGAAATTTGAAACATTGTGGAAAGGACCCTTTAAGATCCATATAGCATTTGAGAGGAATTATTTTAAATTGACCTATCCAAATGGTGAGGCACTACCCATGACATACAATGGCCAGGACTTGAAGTTGTATCAGATCTAAATTTAAAATAGGTAACCCCAGTATTGTACAATAGTTACGTTTAGTTCCTGCTTTTGCTTTCTGTAGTTAGGTTTACTTTCTGCTTTCCTTTCTGTGTCTTGCTTTAGTTTTGTTGTGAACCACCTTTTTGTTGAGCTTTGTGAAACTAGAGATTTGAGTACCTTGCTTGGACATGTGAATGTCCAAGTCCTCAGACAGAGCTAGTTGTTGCCTCACTTTTGGTCTGCATATCTTTCAGACAAAAGTGGATGTTTAATGTGTATTAGTGATCTTGTTAGCTTCATGTAAGTCCTGAATCTAAGTGTAGCTATCCTCTTCGTCTAGGAGGCCTTTATTAGATTTCCCTAAATTTTTTTCTCTTTTGTGAGCCAGAGGGAATTTGTATATGAATTCGTGTTTTATTGGGTAGGTTAAGTTCCCAAATCTGGTAAAGGTCGTATTTCAAAAGATTCTAACATTGGTTTTATATGCAGTCAAATTATTTTTCCTTAACATTCCCTTTTACAGCATTGGCGGAAAATTGGTTCTGAGCTTCTCCTTGGCAGAATATCACTTACAGAGTGCGTTTTCCACAATTAACAAACTTTAAAGTATCAGAGGTCAGTGAAAGTTGAAAATGGGAGATTTGGGAATAAAGAATTTTTGGGCATTTAAATCAAATCTATTTCAAGAAAAAGGAAGGATTGAATGAGGAAGAATTCAAGATGCAAGCTTACTGGAAGAAAAGTAGAAAATAGCTTCTCCGCTGCTCCACTAGGCGGGTTTCAACCTGTGGAGAATGTTTTCCGCCAAATCATTATATGGAAGAACTTTAAAGAAGAATCAATCTCATGAATCATCCAGGGTATAAAGAAAGTTTATGAAATGAAGACTTTTCATTTTAGCATCTCAATGAGCTAAATCTCTCCTTCAGTGGATTTTTGAGCAAAGAGCACTCCAAAAGAATTTCTTCGTCGAAAGGGAAGCGAAAAAGTTATTTTCCGCTACCTCCAGAAAGTTTCCCTCACGGTTACTAAAGTGAAAGGATGTTTCTTAATGACCCATAGGGGTAAAAGTTATTAATTCAAATAAAGCCATTTTACTCCATAACAAAAATTTTCATTAATGTCTTAGCCTCTTCATTCATGTGGCGCAGGAAGTCGGTCATTAAACGGTAAGAATTCAAAGTTATAAAATCAGTGAGATATTACAAACAGGATCTACCATCTATTTAGTGAATTGTCTAAATCTGAAGCTCTGGACTATAGTCATTCCTTGCTCTTGCATTCTTTAGAGATACCCCTTATCCCAAGTCAAAATTAGTTGAAACATGGCTACTAAATTCATGGGATTTGATGGGATGAATGGCATCACATCCGATTGGCATAAAATTATGGACACCTCCTTGAAGTTATTCTATATGAAGAACTTTCAGAGAAGATTGAAGGTAGACCAGATACACCCTGTCACTAAGAGGTTAAAGGAGAGCGGGTTAGTAGAAGCTGTCATTTTTCCTATTGTTGTTCAAGCTCCTAAGCTTGTTCGAAAGTGCATAGCTTGATATAATCCAGATACCAAGCAAATACTCCTTCCCAATGACATGATGCTTCTATCCATTGCTTGAGATTCTGTCTAGAACTCCCTATGCATTCAGGAGCAGGCTGAATACTCAAAAATGACATATAGTCGAGCGGTTACCAAATATGGAGTAAAGAAGGCAGTGTGGAAGAAGGAAATAATGAAGTCATGGTTTCAAGAGCTGAGGAGAACCAAAGGAAAGTTTCCCAAAACATTATATGGCATGAATCTAAAGCTATAGATTGTAGACATATTGGTGTTGCTCCATAGGATCCGAGGTGAGAGTGACACACTGAACTTCATTGAGCATCATTTCTTCTTAGTCCAGGTGATTTGTTCTCAACAACATTTCATCGATTGGGCTCTTATGGTAAGCGAGAATCTCTCCAGTGCCCTAAGTAGAGATAAGCTTCAAAATGAGCTCTACATGTCTTCAGTTCTTATATATATTGCCCATAATTCAAATTTGGCCAGGGCTTCCTAGATTAGAAGAGTTCCTAGATGATGTTAAAAGCTATGAATTTTTCCCATGTCTATAATTATAGAACAGTTATGTTGAATATCTCAGAGTTAATGATACATTTACAATGAGATTGTGTAGAGAGCTACAAGGTTGCCTGGAAAGGAGATTTTCTCCTGAAGCCATGGCTTTTATCAGCCAATTTGGGTGTTTTTTTATTCAATTTACAGATTTCTCATATATTCGTCTTGCAGGATTAGGTGACTTCTCTTTGAAGTTACCCAGATATCCTGATGATATGATTCATGCTGGTCGAGGTAATGAGGCATGCACTCCAAGTGAACCTGATCTGTGTTGATGCTAAGAAGAAGGGCTACAATTTCCCGATGACCATTGGAGCTTACAGTTGCGCATCCCGGTCTGAGGCAAAGAATGTTTTGAAGACATTCTCAAAGAGGTTTTAGTTGGAGACATATGATTTCTTAAGGCCGCAGTATGATATCGTAAATTATGTTAGAGATTCCCTACAAATGATTCATGCAGTTCATCATGTTGATGATATTGAAAACTACTCGGCTAACTGCAAAGATGACTTAGAGAGAAGAGAGATATTCCACGCCAGGTTAACCATTGAATAAATCAAAAAGTTCAAAGTTAACATTTTAGTGGAGGGGTTAGAAGATTATGGTCAAAATATGTATGATAATACATATTTGGAGAAAATAAAGCCACTCCCTATAATCTCTAAGCCCATGCTAGGGTAGGCCATTAATGATTTGGAAACCTAAATGAGTGGGATTTACAAAAGAACAGAGCAGTGGGTCAAATGGACTACAGGCATAAGGAAGAGGTCAGAAAGGAAGCCTCCTTCTCAGTGAACCCTGACAAAAGAAACTTTGAGCACTGCAGCAACTTCTTCAGTAACGATCCCAACTATGGCCAAAATTTCATCTCAGCTAGCCGATGGAGGTGATGAGCCTCCTGAGAAAGAGATCCAACCCAAAAAGACATGCGGAGAGGAACCTCTTCCAGACATCAGGTTGATAGAAGAAGTAGTTTCTAAAGACCTGGAAAAGCCTATAGAAGAGTCTACTAAAGGTGCAAGACCTAGGCAATCAGTTAAAGCTAGTGCTATAGATACACAAGTTGACACTTCAACCCAAGATACTCCAAGACGAGGATCCTCTATTGTAGTAGAGGTGGGTGAGGATACCTTCAATACCTCAGCCATAGAATTGGATGAGAGGGTTGAGAAGCAACAAGAAGCTACTCAAGTCATCAGATTAGTTTCCTCGTCTCCTACATCAGTGAATCCATTCACTTCCAGGCCTAAAGCTACTCCTCCAGTCATCAGGAAGTTGATCATAGAAGAGTTGGTTTTTGCTTCTAAAGTTACCAGTGTTGAATCCTGGATAAAACATACTCTAGAGTGTAAAAGGAAGAGAGCAGAGGAAGGGACTTCTAGCAAAGATACTCTCTCATGGGCCTTGCAACCCAACACCATAGTGGGTAAAGCAAAGAAAGTGAAGACAATGTCTACACTGGGTCGAGATCCTGCAACAGGGCATTTCACTATGGAGGTGGCGAAGCCTACAAAGGAGGGCATAATCGAAGATATGATTGCCTCCAATTTTCAGTTGCAGTCGTTTGACATGGGGCTTTCTCGACATGACACCAAGGTAGACTGGTGGAAGTCCACCAATGTGGTAATATAAGAAGAGCTTGAGGAACTCAAGACTACTAAAGTTCAACTTAAAGTAGAAGTAGCTGAGCTAACTAATTTCATCAGACAGTTCATCACTCTGATAGCAAGTGTTCCTAGTACCCAAACCACCTTTGATCCCAGTGCTGCAGAGAACCAAGCCATCCTAGCCAAGTTGCAAGAGGATAGACACTTCGGGAAGATCGGCAAGAGGTGGATTGAGAGGCTCGAATCTGAGGGACTGGTAGTTGTTGAGAAACTAGGTAATGCTTTCCTAAGGCTGAAAATAGAGAGGAATAATATTGACAAGAACCTACAGACTCTTGCATCAGAGAGAGTGAGATGTCAAGAATGCATATTAATGTTGCACGTGGTGGTTAAAATGAAGACCAAGGAGGCACTAAAGGCCAAGATATCACAGAAAGGAGATGAGCCTTTGATCGAATGGCTTCAAAGCTTAGAATTTAAGTTTGAGATGATCATCCAAGTTGAAACAGGGTTTCAACAAACATATATCAAGATCAAGGAAGAGCATAACAAATATTTTAAACTCCTTCAAGGTTTGCACGTGGAATCACAGAAAAGCAGTCAGGGCAAAGAAATGATAGGATTGGCTAGTATGCATAAATCATTTTCGAATTATATGCATAAGTTGGTAGAACAATCTTCCACTCATTTGGAGAAGGTGCCAGAACATCAACAATTGAGCGGATACATCTATAAGGCCATGGAAGAGCTGAAGGATCGAACGGATGCAATCAAGATCCTGGCCAAAGAACATTCTAGATGGCTCATCAGATACACTAATGTCCATATCAATAGGCATGAAGAACTCATCCTGATCATTACAACTGTTACTACCTATAGGGCTAAATTAGACAACGGGAAGTAAACCGAAGCTTAGATAGATTCCCCCTTGTGCTAAATTTTTATAGTATTGTAACAGATAAACTTTTTTTTATCATTTCTGGTTAGGGAATTTGAACTGTTTCGGTTACCCCTTTTTGTAACGGCCCAACTTTGGAACCCTATATGTATTATTTCCAAAAACAATACAAAGGTCGGCTTAATTTTGGTGTGAAAGATAACATTTTGCTAAGTCTAATTTGTATGTCTGAATGCCATTTATTTAACTGCTCCACTGCATTGCATTTATCTATCTATTAAATTTGAATGTTTCTTTGGAATTAGATTTACAATTTGTGGTTGAACCAGAATTCTGTATTATGATTTGATATAGTTAATTAGGGGGAAATGTGGTGTTTTTCTGAATCTGGGAGATGTCCATGTGAAATAGATTGATTCATTGTCATTTCATCATTAAATATTTAAGTCTTTCATTGGCATTTTCATTATCGGTTATTGCATTACCAATTTTAAGAAGTCATATGATTGATGGAGTCTTGAAATTGGCTAAAGTTAGAATTGAATTTACCCTACCTGAGCTATTTCCTGTCTAGGTTTAGCTTGGTTTACCTCTTCTGTTCTCGGGTCAAGAACACACCCCTGTTAGAATAGGAAGGATCAATATTCATTGAAGATCATTTATTTAAGGGAGCTATACCTTTAAATTCATAGGGAAATTAGTTATTTAGTCACAATTTCCCAACTGTTGTATTCAATTGTTCTTAAATTTTTGGGTATTCTAGAGTTAAAGAAAAAAGAACAATCTGTTTACCAACAATTATATAATATTAAAAGATATTAAACACTGTATAAAGATATTTCTGCATGTTTGTGAAAGTTGTGAAGCAATGTTAAAACTCTTGTACGTAAGGTGATTGTTATTCTTAAAGAAAGTTAAATAATGCAAGACATGTGGAGTGGATGATTTGGTAGTTCGACTTACAGGTATTTGTGAATGATGTGAAACAATGTTAAAACTCTTGTAGTTGAGTAGTCTATCATCTCTAAAGTGACTTAAATAATGCAAGACATGTAGACTGGATGACTTGTTTACTATAGTTGCATCCAATATTAAAATAAGTTTTAGATAAGGCAATACTTATGGACAAGGCATGTAGACTGAATGACTTGTTTAGTATAGTTACATCTAATGGTCAAATAAGTTTTAAATAATGCAATATGTATGGATTGGATGACTTGTTTACTCTAGTTACAAAGTTAAATAATGCACTATACGTGAATTGGATGACTTATTTACTGTAGTTACAACTAAAATAAAGGAATATATTGAGACACTTGAACTAATATTTAGTCAATTTCTCATCCCTATTTCCCAACACTGACTACAAAATTGCAACACAATGTAAATTCTTTTAGTAATAAGTTAATTTAGATAATTTAGAATATATGTCTTCCTACAACATCTTTCCATGAGAACAATAAATTGAAAATCAAGAGGCATGGTTTGTTTTATCTATAAACAATAGTCACATAGCTATTGGTGCCTATGAATGCAACATGATTGATTATAGTTGATAAGGATCAATCAACAAGGAAATATAAATTGTTATAATTGCATTACCAAGATATAGAAATTGCAACATTGTTGAAAGTGTAATTGATAGTTACTAGTTAAAATTTTGGAAAATTGACAGTACAGTTATTTCAAATAGAAATCATTTGCATATTAATCTAGGGAGGATATTAGGAGAAATAACTTGATGGTAGTAGACTCTATGATGTGTAGTCTCTTTCAAAAATCATATTTTGAATAAGAAAAAAATTTCATTCCATTTTTCAACGAGAAAAACAATTCATTTGGTATGGATGTTGCAAGGCATGAAACATGTATAATAAATTGGAGGTCTATAAATCATTATAAGTACAAATTTTGCATTGCAAAAGAGAAAATATTACTTCTTGTGCAAGGTGATAAATGCATGCTAGTTTGAAGGATAGAGAATCAATATTGTTTAATTATAATTATCAACTCTAACACTACAAATTTATTGTCAAACCTTACGTCTGAAATTTCATTTTAGACTATCAAGAAGTATTCGTGATAGAACCTTATATAATTTGCAATCTCCGTATCTTAATTTGATCACAGTCATGTTAACTTCCACCATATTCAAACATTTTTAGTTGATGTCATGTTCATCCCATGTGTTGTTAGTTATTGAACCCCTTTGAAGTCTTGCCTTCTTTAGTTTATAAACATCCATGATGAACTCTTTGTTATATCACAACCATCTTTGTTTTGGTTTATGTTCTATTGTCAAGGCTCCTTTTAGATCCACAATTCATGCTTATTTGTTTTCCTTGTCTACCATCGAAGATTGGTCAAAACCCTAACAAGCTTTGAACTTAATTATATTACCCAACTCTTGTATCCAATGTGAATGTTACGTGAGCTATATTCCAAAAGTTTGGTTTGGTTTCCTCACATATATGGCATTTGTCATCACACTTGATTAAAGTAGTAACATTATAATCGATATTATTAACAATAATTAAATTATGATGTAAAATTTTATAGAAACAAGTTGAGTGAATAGATAGATTTGAAAAGCGTGATATTTTAGACGAGAGGGAACTATTAAATTAGACTTAATATTTTTGGGTATGTAGATTTCGAACAATATAATGTCATAGATATAAAAGTGTTCAATTAATTGGAATTTGTGGTAATTTTGGGATCTATTGATCTATTGAACATGAAATAACTCTATTTACTTACGAGGGTCTAGATATATTTGGGTGAATAAACCACTCAAGTCTAAAATTTTATCACATATAGCATTTGACTATGGAACCTTAAGTGGCTAATAAACAATTGGAATTGGAGGTTTGTGGATGGTTGTTCATGGTTTCTGTATACACCTAAAAATATCCTCACTTGGGGCTTCACCCCATAATGTTGCAAGTGTGTGTTGAAACATATGAGATGTTCGATTCTCTTGATTTTCAACCCCAGTGTGCACGATGAATGCAACACTGACCACCGTTGTTGATAGCGGTTACTGATGATGCACAAGTATCGATGGCCATTTCCTCCAATGTTCCTGCCCCCTGCCGAACGTGGTTCCCGCCCTGCCAGATGGCCATTCCATGTGCTATGTCGACTCTGATCGCACTCAATTCACTGTGTTTGATGCTAACTCTCGGGCCACAGACTCACATACATCAACCCAGTAATGATGTTGGCTGTCCTTCACCAGCTAATTGGAGACTTCATGATATGGGAGATATAAGGAGTGATATTTCTAGATCTAGCCTTAGAATTGGGAGGTGACCATTATAAGTCGGTGAAAATGAAAAAAAAAAACCTTGAGAACCCTATATAAGGCATCATTCCTAGTTCATTTCAAGACATATCATCTACAAGCCTCTTAAGATAAAATATTATTTTCAAGAGAAGACGTGTTTATAAGGAGTAGAAAGCTAGAAATGAACATATTTAATTATCTTTTTATAATGGTAATGGTTTATCATGTTATTGCATCAACACTTGAAGGACGTATCCTAAGAGCATTGCATCATTAATAAAAGGTATTATCATTTCATTTAAGTATTTCAATTCAAGTACTTCTATCAAAGCCTCTGTGCTATCAAGGGTAAACTTTATTTCTCAGCATCATTGTTGTAGGGTTTATTTCTAACTTTAGGTTTGACTTAGGGAAGACACTATACAACCCAACACCATTTTTCTCTCATTGTGTGCAATTACAAGTCCAGATACAATTTTCAAGTCTAGATCAAAGGCATAAGAGCATAGTGTGATGAAATAAATTAGGATGCAAGGGACAATCACTAGGATGGGTAATCCAACTAGGAACCTCACACCTAAATTTCTCTCATCACATTAGAGGGAAATATGATCCATTAGGCTCAAGGAGACTCAAGTTTGAAGTGGATGTGTTGGTTCCCAAATCAACAGAGTGCTAGACCCTAAGAATATGCCAAGTTCTATAATTAGGTTCAACAAGTGATTTGACCAACTAACGAAATGAACTAGTATGATTGCAATTCCCTGCTCTTTAGGCTCTGCAAAGCCTACATGGGTGTACCTTATAGCCAATCATTAAGATTATTGATAATGTTCAAGAAGATTTTAATATTTTAGTGTTTTTTTCTTAACCAGTTGAGAATGTAGTTTATTTTAATATTTAATTCTACGACGGGTTCACCAAAATGTATAGAAGAAAATGGTGAGCAATGCTAAGGTAAAGATCACTCACCAAAATCTTGCTATAATATTGTGAGAAATAGACAAACCCAACCTCTTTGTATCTAAGCTTGATTAGCATAACCCAAGATGAAGGGATGCAAATGCAAAACCTAGATGCAAAGGGAGGAGGATAAGACCTATTTATGCTATTAAGGAATTAATGGATTTGACTAATTGATTAATGAACAAGTACAGATCTCAAAAGTAACTAAGGATTACTGTTACAATGATAGATCTAAAACTAAATGCAAGATTGGAGAAATATTTGTGCACCTTGAAATGAATTAGGAGGTTATGAGCCTTGAAATTGCAATTTCCAACCACCGGGGTGTCACAGACTGAAACCGTTCTATATCTAGGACCCTGACACTTGTAACTGATGACTGTGAAATTATGAGCCTCTAAGGAACAAGTCAAATTTTTAGGTACAAGCTGAGATTTGACTACATCCCTCTATTGGAGACTATGTACTTTTTGGTTCCAATCTCTGAGGTAACCCCAAAAATGTCCAAATCTAGCTCCGCAGATCCCAAAACCTGTTCCTGTACATAGAAAATGGGAAATTAACCTTGAAATTGATAAGTTAAATGCAAATCTAAAAAGGAAAGGAAGGTAAATATTTGATTCACCTTGTGTAAACCCTCATGAATGGATGTAGCAATCACACAAATTCATGAAGATGCTTGCATTTGAACTTGGAATGGAGATGTAGGAAGATGAAGGATGTCATCACCAATGCATGAGATCCATAATCACCATCTCTAGATCATGAATGTAGTTATGCCACTTGAAGAAGGAACCTCCTTGCTCCACTTGAGAAACTCTCTACTTGGCCATTATGGGAGAGAAATATTGCATCAAAGGAAGGAGATTGACTTTTGAATGGATCTAGGAAGAAGACTTGGAGACCTTGGATGGATGTATTTCCTTCACAACTTGAATGCTTCAATGCTTATGGTTGCATAATCCTAGCAAAATTTATGTATCTCTATGCTTATGTTCTTCTTGCTTCTTCTTTTTATGTTCATGTTGGAAAATGAGGGGATAGAACATCCTTTTATACTAATTTTGAGATTCAAATGTGGGCAGGTTCACCTAGAAAAGAAATGAAAAAGACACAGGAGAAGGGTCCTAACATCAGTCTCCAAGCCGAAACAAGGAGACCCATAGGGGGTGAAGTCAAAGTTTGACCTCACCCCTGGGGTGAAGTAGAATTTTGATCTTAACCCTAGGTAAAAGTGCCTTTTGCAGGGTGAAGACCCATCAAGGAATGTGGAAAAGAAGCCGAGAAAAGGGGAAAAGTGGTCATAACCAATAGTCAAATCTCAAAATCACCAAAATGGGGTCAATAGGTCCTAAAAGAAATCCAATTATGGGTGCTAACATTTTAGGACTATACAGATTGTATCGGGAAAATAGCTTCTAGTTTACATGTTTAGGCTAGAAGACTCCATTTTTCCACACTTTTATATTCATACTCCATATTATTATAGCATTGTCCTCTTTTTGTTGAAAACAAAAACATCCATGAATGTTGATCATGATCCTTTTTCCTTTTGTGATAATTTTTTGTGCATTTTCCTTTTTGCCTATCTAATAGGTTATAAAATCTCAATCTCTGATTTTATCACTTGGTATTGCCTCCATTAATCCCCCATTTTTCCATATACTCACTGTAGTACTTTCCATTGTGAGCCCCAAATATTTTATTTTCTATAGTATGGATTTCATAATATTCACGTGTGACTCTTCAACTATGTCATGACCCTGAAACTATGCTTCCTTTTTACAAAAATCACAAGAGCCTCAACATGAGAATAATACTAAATGACATTTAAGCACTATGCATTATAAGAGAGAAAGCATCACTCCTTTTGACATTGAGGAGTTATCATAGAATTATATTAGAGTTCAAACCTAACATAATATTTCTTCTCCATGTGCATGAAGATATTGGACTCCTTGGTAACATATTTTAAAGACTCCTTCATCATTCCTTGAGACGTTGAAACTATGCAACCATTTTATTAAAACTTTCATTAAAGCCCTAATCACCATTACTACCCCATGTTAGTAAAAATGGTGTCTTAACCTTGCAACAATAAAAATTTATTGTTAATAAAATTTTATTGTTGATATGTGAGCATGGGATGTTTCAAGTAGGGGTAGCCCCTTCCAAGCTTTGGTCTAGAGACTGGATGAGGGATAGGAGCAGTGCGTCGTGGTGAGGGTTTTTGGGGGTAGCACTCCTCAAACAAAATGTCATTTATAATTTTCTATTGTGAATCCTTGTCATTTATCATTAGGTCATAGATATAATAGTGGATATTTTGTGCACTTTGTTTTCCCTAGAAGGTAACCTTATATTATGAGGGCATTGTATTATGACTAAGTATTGTGATGTACTCAGAGATTCAGATAGTTGCTATGTTGCCTCTAGATATCAATTAGTGATGCTTTTGTGAGAAGCCTTCTCTACAATTATATTATAATCTATTATTAATTTCTAAATAATATATTAAGCGTCTTTTGGAGTGTGGTTTTTCTCTTGAAAGGGTTTTCCCCACATAAATTACTATGGTGTAGTATGCATGTTATTTATGTTTGTTTTTGTTAAGTTTTTGTAACTGTTGTAAAGATCTGAGAAAGTTTTTGCATAACCATCCTCTCAAGGTTAGTTTAGGAATTTATTCCACTACCTTAGCTTCCTAACACCTCATATTCCCCACTGTAAACTAATTCTTAAGGAAACTAGGCTTCTTGCATAGAAAAATCAAGCTTGTTCAATGAAATAGATAGAGTTACTTAACCTTCTAACCAACCTGAATTCTTTGTAATCCCCATGACTAGTAAATTCAAATAAAATTTTGTTTAAAAAAACTTCCCTCCAAAATTCTTAACACGAGTTTCTAAAATTTGACTAAATATCATTAGAATCTTTCACCTAAACTCATAACCACAAGAAGGGATAGATTGCAATGTGGATGATTGCCACCTAGAAGGATAAAAGAACATGAAAACTTTGGCAATGGACATGAAAAAATACATATGGCTATGCAATTGAAATATGAATGACTAGACAAATTATACATTTTATAGAAACAAGATCAGAATAACAAGACCATTTTATGTTTTTGTCGCCTCTTGTTAAGGAGAGATGTTGTTTATTTTTCTTGGGTTAAATAAGTTAGCCCCATCTTTCTTAATATGATTAGGGATATTTTTATCTTTCCATATTTTGACCTTGCATTGTTTCTTTTGCGGTGAGGCTTTGTTTCTTAAAATGCAAAGGCTTTTGCATAGATTTTCCAACTGTATAAGAATCCAACAAATATAAATTATGTTTAATTTTTTAATCAATTTCATTGATGTATATTTATACCCTTTGATAAGTTGTGACATCTTGATTTTGAATTGGCAGTCTCATATATTCAACATTATGTTGTACTATAGAGCCTAGTTGTACTAAATTTTTTATTTGGATAAAATAGATCCCCTTCCATGGTTGCTCATAGTGGGCTCCTAAGTCATTAGTAAATTCTCTCCAACTACGCAATTTTCATTTTTTTCACTCATTATACATTGGTACCATTGATAAGGTTTAGATTCTAAATATAGTGAAGCTATGTCAGTGATTGGATCATCAAATATATTGTGGAATTTTAAATTTCAATCCATGAGCCTTGTCCATGAAGTTACATCTATACCATCAAGCTTGCATATCTATTTTGGGTAGGTTTAATTTTGGACATTACATAGATTGTTTTATTCCTTTATTTTGTTTATTAAGGTTGTTGATAATCCTAAAGGATAATTGTTTGTCATTAGTATACAAAGGAAACATGTTTTTGGATTGTAGGTAACATGGTCATTGAGTGACAACATTCAGTCAAGAACAATGGACACCAAAAATAGACAAGTGCAATGGTCATCAAAATTGTTAGTACAATGAACACCGACAGACAGTTTATAGAGTAAACCAAGAGCGCAGTTTATAGAGTAAACCGACAGACAGTTCAGAGACATCAACGAGCACAAACTATAGAGCAACCTGAGCACCAGTCTACCGAGAGACATTTTTATTTTTGATAAATGTGGATCTGAGTTACACGTTAGATAAAACACTTGACTTTTATATATAGCTTTAAAACCATTTCTTGAGGAATAAGTAAAGCATATGTAATTGTTTTAATCAGTCTAACTGATTGTAAACATGCAAACTAGGAGATCAAGGTCAAGTTGTAAACCTTTGATCATTTCATTATAAAGTGTGAACCCTAATTAGGTCAATACATTATATAAATAGATGTAGAAATCAACCAGACAATGATGATTGTAGTCACAGCAGACATCTATGGATCAGACAAAGAGTTTCATGCAGAAGGACACAAAGTTCATAATTCAGTTATGAAGAACAAGATTCAAGGTAACCAAGGAAAACATAGGTATTAATCAATCACTATAGGTGATACACATATCTTGTGAACTTAAAGGATCTGTAATCAGCAATTCAAGATTGCATACTATCAGGTCAACAAGTATTTTTGACTACTCTCTAACAATTGTAGAAAATAGAAGAAATCCTTTAAGAAGATGGATTTAACAATCCTATTGTAAATCTCTTAACCGAGTGCACACTTTACAGTGTTGCTAAATCTCTTAACTAAGTAGACCTAACCAATATAAAATGTTACTCTTAACAGGATAAGAACATCAGAAGTGATCACACTTGTAGCCTTAACCGACACCTTCCATTCTATAGATAGTGAAGCTTTGTGGCTTTTATCCCCACCACATTTTTTACCTTCTAATAGGGGTTTTCTATGTTACCAATTATTGTGTCATGTGTAACTAGTTTTCATGAATGATTCTATGAATATTTACATGCAATTAAGTTTATGATTTGATATTGCGTGCATAAGGTAGAAAAGCAATATGGTTGGTAATGCAAGGAAAGATTACTAAGGGTTAATTGATAAGAAGTTTTAAGGGTACTTATTCACCCCTCCCCTCTCAGTACACATCATTCCATTATTCCAACAATTGGTATCAGAGCTAGATCTCTTATTTGGAAAAGTTTAAATCACTTGAGAGAAAAGATCATACAATGGAAATGTATAGGCTTGATAAGAATATTGAGAATTAGAATATGCAGATATAGATCTTCTAGGAGCAATACAAATAATCAAGAATCAAGATGAGAGAGCTAATAGATGAAAGAAAATGTATGGCAGCTCATTGCAATGAAATAGACTATCATGAAGAAGAGATACATGATTTGTTTGAGTCATCAGGATCTACATCTAGCAATACATCAGACACATCTGAAGGAAGCATTACAAGTCTAAATGAAATAAATCAACATCTAAATGAACAAGTAAAGGTATTACAAATTGGTCAAGAGACACAGATGGTAAGAATGATTGATGTTATTAATAATGCTAGACAAGTTGAACAAGAAAGAACATTATTTTTGATGACAGGAGGAAGATCACTTAAAAGCTACAAGAGAGAGAGACTAAAATACAAAAACTAACTAAACATCATCATGAGATCACCAATAAAATAGTTCTTATGAGTCATGAGACAAACCGAGTAAACACAAAACTCAATAAATTGGAAGCTATTGGTGAGCTAAGAGAAGAAAATGAAAAACTAAAGCATGAAGTAAGGATTCAACAACATCATAATGATATGATCAAGAAAGCTGAAGAGAGTACAAAAGGAATGGATGATTTTCTGAATTGACAAAGGAGACTCAACAAAAATACCAGTCTAGGGTATACCAAGCATGGAGAATCTATTGGATGATATTAGTTTTGCGTACTGATCATGCTGTTGATATTCATATTTTGTCACTGATGTCAACATATATTTCTATGGAAAGGAAAAACTGGTTACTTAACTGACAGAAGTGTATGAACACTATACAGATGATTCAAAATGATTGAAGTTGGATATATGTAGAAGGATGTGTTTTGACCTTGTTCCTAAGGTCGCTTGGCTTTATGTTGTATATTGTGGATGTTACAGTTGATTTGGTGAAGACTGGTTTCTGGACTATAACTGTGATGCTTGACAGAGCAGGTCTTTGTATTTCAGGTATATCTTTCTAGAAAATATATTTTAGATGAAGTGAGCTTACTGGTGGACAACTGATATATGTTGGAATAATGGGTTTAGTTCGATTATTTTTTATGATTGGTAATGTCAGCCATGATGTGTATTTTGGAGAAGATCTATTTGGTGGCCAACTTTAGACATGTAGCATGTAAAATGAATTATGAGCGTGGATTGTGAATCTGGAAGTATAAGTGATGGATTATATTTGATGTTTAATTTTTATAGGTACCGTTTGTATCTTAGCAAGGGGTTATATAATTATTTGTATATTGGAAAGCCTTAATTGGCCGACCTAATGAATTATTGTAAGAGGGTATATATGAGTGATATTTTCTTTTGAAAATATGTGACAGATATTGAAAAAGAAAAGAAGTGAGAGATGCGAGGCTTGTTTGACTACTGGATGTAGAGAAGAGTTTATGAGAAGAGTACTTCATTGGAACTGACCAAAGAAAGACAATTACTATTAGACAGGTCACTGGATTGTATATTTTCTATATATATTTGTTCAGATTGTGAATATTTGAGGGTGGTTTTAACCTTCTTTGGGAAGTATGCTTGGGCAGTGAGCCTACTACTTTTCTTGACTCCTAATAGAGTCTATCTCCTAATAGGTACTGTGTACTGTAATGTTGTAATAAGTTCCTAACATGGCTAAATCTTTTAACAGGGATACTATAATTTCAATACATTATTTGTGGGTGTTAATTCCCACCGGGGTTTTACCTTTAACAAGGTTTTCTGGACAAGTATTGTGTTATGGTGTTGGAATTTATTGTTTTATCATTTACATTGTAGATTTGGTTTATAAAGTTTAAAGTTTAATAATCTATATTACAACTGATTCAGCCCCCTCTTAGTTGTCTTGTGGATTGTTATTCCTAAACAATGTTATCAGATCTTGTGGTCCTTAGAGAGAAATTTTAAAAGCTTGAGGTGATCCTGAAGATGTCTTACTACAGGAAGGATAGTCCAAAGTTTGATCCTAAAAACTTTGACGATTGGAAGAACAAGATGAGAACACATTTTTTATGTCTGAGAATTTATTACTGGATGATCACGAAGAAGAATGAAAAGATAGCGACTGAGGATGAATTAGAGAAGGCTACTAAAGATGAAAAGAATTTATTTTCATTTAATATGGTTACAAGAGAATCTTTGATCAGTGCACTTTTAGAAGGATAATTCACTGAAGTAAAAGACTTGGATTCTTCACATGAGATTTGGACAAGATTAGAAACACTATATGAAGGAGATAAGTTTACAAAGAAGGAAAAGCTGCAAAAATAGAAGACAAAGATGGAATCACTGAAGATGAGAGAAGATGAGAACATTAGGGCATATGGACAGAGAATTACTAAAGTGGTTACTGGTAATATAAAATTTTGAGGTACTTCCAGTGAGGAAGAAGTGATTGCAAAGATACTCAGATCTTTGACACCTGCATATAGAACCAAAGTACAAGCTATAGAGGAGATTATACCTTTGACACCGAACTTCACCAAAGAGATGTTGATTGGAAAGCTAACTACATTTGAGGCCACAGAATTGGGAGAAACTTTACCTAAAGTTGAGTCAGCATTCAAGGCAACCGTGTATAAAAATAAAAAAGATCTTATCTTGAAATGCAAGCACCAACAGTAGTAATTTGAAAGAATAAATTGGAGAATATGTTGATGAATGGGAACATATAAAGGAGGAAGATAGAAATCTAGATGAAGTAGTAGCATTGATCGCTAGAAGAGAAAAGAGAGGTAAGGGTAAATTTGAGGGAAAGTTACCTTTGAAATGTTTTTCATGTAACAAGATTGGTCATTTTGCATCTAGATGTCCTGTTAGAATAGTCCCAAAGGATAACTTAGAGGGGGGGGGGGTGAATCAGTTATCAACTAATTCAATTCTTTACAATTATTAATTCTAGAATACCAAAAAATTAAATGCACATTCAGATAACACAATAGACAACACCACAACTTGGTTACAGGGAAACCAAATGGTAAAAACCCCAGTGGGAATTAGCACCCACAATGAACTATAATTGTTTATAATAATCCCTGTTAGAAGATCTTGCAACCCTGTTAGGAGTTGTTCTTTACAATGCAATAAGTATAGTGACCTGGTTAAGGGTCTGACCCTGTTAGGAGTCTTTTACAAATAACCTTGTT
>MU223409.1:134259-173689 GCA_018584345.1 Thuja plicata | reverse complement strand
AATGTGTAAAGTTTTCTTACCATGTATTGATGCTTTGAAGGTTGTTTCACTTTTGGGTTCAGTCTTCAATCTTGATATCTCAAATGTAGAGATTTTACTGATCAAAGTCTCTCTCTTGAAGTCCTTTCAAAATTGCATGGTTTCATCTAGAATATTGATCTTGATCTCATAGTCTATTGTCAATGTAGTCATCAGATTGTCCATTATGTCTTCTTCTGAAATTTCTCCACCATTGTTTCTGATTCCAGAGACTGCTTCATTTATCCTCTGATTGTAGGCTCTGATGTTCTCTTAAGGTAACATCTCAAGATTGTTGTATTTATTTTTCCATGTCTTCCTGCATGCATTCTTTGCTTGGATATCTCCTTCAAACATGTCTTCTAAATACTTCCATATTGTATATGCCTTGTCTACTTTCTTGATCTTAGAGAATTCATTGTCAGATAATACACTTATAAGGGCTTCGTTGGCAATTTCATTAGCTATGAATGTATCCTTTTGTTTACCAGTAGCATAATCTTTTGCAAGGTATTTTAGAGAAGGAATAACAATTTATTGTGTGGCTATCTCAAAGATATCAAAACCAACACATTGTAGATGTGTTATCATTTTGTTCTTCCAATCCAGATAATTCTCTCCATCGAACTTAGGACTCTCTTTTTTGAAGTATGCCATTTGATCTACCTTAAGCTGTTAGGATTTCTCTTCAAGGCACTTGGCTTTGATACCAATTGTTAGAATAGTCCCAAAGGGTAACTGAGAGGGGGGGGTGAATCAGTGATCGACTAATTCAATTCTTTACAATTATTAATTCCAGAATACCATAAAGTAAATGCACAATCAGATAACACAATAGACAACACCATAATTTGGTTACGGGGAAACAAAATGGTAAAAACCTCGGTGGGAATTAGCACCCACAATGAACTATACTTGTTTATAATAATCCATATTAGAAGATCTCACAACCTTGTTAGGAGTTGTTCTTTACAATGCAATAAGTATAGTGACCTAGTTAAGGGTCTGACCATGTTAGGAGTCTTTTACAAATAACCCTGTTAAGGGTGAGGACTCACTGTCCAAAAGCTCACTGCTTCAATGGTGAAGGCTGCAACCTTCTGTAGAATAGATATGCACTATATCTAATGATGAACTTTAGAGTAGACCTATTGTCTTGATCAGTTCCAATGTATTGTAATCTTCCACTGCTTCTTCACATAGATCCTTGATGAATGAAACACAACTGATATTCTTCTCTTTTCTTATCATTCACACTTAGCCTTCACAAATGAACTACTATAAGTATCTTCCTCAAAGTATGAGATCATGGGACCTGTTAGGAAACTCTTCATAACATCCTTGTCAGCTAAACTAACCACACAAGAATAATCACAACCGTGCAATATAAACTAAATAGACACGACACTTCACAAAGTCGGCTTCACCAAATTAACTCTAACATTGTAATCTTGTTGAAACATGTTTGGCGCCTTTAGATGAATATCTTCAACTCATAATTAAACTTGAATATAAACACGCATATCCCAAAGATAAGTGCATCTCAAGAACCAATGCTAATATGTTGGCTCTGTGTAGATAAACTCCAAAAATTGTAACTGCCACTAACAGAATTGCACAACACAACTGAAACTTCATATCTGAGTCTACGTGTATGAACAAAGCATCCAAAGCATGTCTAAAACATGAATATAACTGTGCAAGGGTTAATATCACTTTTTTGATAAGTACATACAGAACACTTCTATGTATTATATGTTGTCATCAATGACAAATATACAATCAACTAGCTGCCAGAAGTAAATCTCCAACATGTCCTACAAGAGTTCCAAAGCACAAACCTAAGTTTTTCAAATCCAAATATTTAAAAGACAAGGAATTTTATTATGATAGTGAGGGTATATATGACGATGATGATGGTGACTATGATGAAATCAAATTTATTTCTATTAAGGATGATGAACCTATGCATGAAGAAAAAGCCTTAGTATCCCATGTTGAAAAGAAATCTGAATGGGTTATAGACAGTGGTTGTTCACATCATATGATTGGAGAAAAAAACAAGTTTGTGAATTTGAAAAGATATGATGGTGTTGTTGTTAGATTTGGGGACAACACTTCTAAGATTATTATTGGAGTTGGATCTATTTCTTTGGATGGAAAGACTAACATTGACAATGTATTACTTATTGATGGACTTAAGCATAATCTATTGAGTGTTGGATAGTTAGTAGACAAAGGTTATCAATTAAAATTTATTGATGGGAAATGCTCTATCAGAAGTAAAGAAGGAGACTTGATCACAGCTGGTACTAAATCTAGAGGTAATGTATTTGAATTGAACACTTCTAAAGCTTCTTGTTTTATTGCGAGGTTGATGACAGTTGGTTATGGCACAAAATGTTTTGTCATGTTAACTTTGAAAACATTGTGAAGGTAAGTATGACTAATGTTGTAAGAGATCTAACTAAAATTGTGAAGCCATCCAACACTAAGTGTAGAGAGTGTGTTATGGGGAAGCAGACTAGAAGCACTTTTCAGCAAAAGGGAAGTTGGATCTGGTGCATACAAATCTGTGTGGTCCTACAAGAACAAGATTATACTATTATGAAAAGTACTTTATACTATTTGTTGATGACTTTTCTATAATGATGTGGGTTACATACTTGAGAGAGAATTTTGAAGCATTTGAAAAATTCAAGTTATTTAAAGCAAAAGTTGAGAATGAATCTGGTTTGAAGATAAAATGTTTGAGATCAGAAAAAGGTGGAGATTTTACATCATACTTATTCAATTCATACTGTGAAGAAAATGGAATCTAGAGATAGACATCATCTCCTAGAACTCCACAACAGAATGGGATAGCAGAGCGAAGAAACATAACTATATTAGATGCTACAAAAACTATGTTTTTGGAAGGAAATGTGTCACATGTTCACTCGAGAGAAGAAATTGGCACTATTGTATACACCTTGAAAAAATTTTAGATCAAAGAAGGTACAAGTAAGACTCCTTATGAATTATGGTTTGAGCATACACCTACTGTAAAAGATTTCAGAATATTTGGAAGTAAATGTTATATCAAGAGAGATGATGAGATAGGAAAGTTTGATGCTAGAAGTGATGAAGGATTTTTTCTTGGTTATTCCACTAAGAGTATAGCATATAAATGTTTCAATATGAGATTGAGAAAGTTGATTGAAGGTGCCGATGTGATGATAGATGAAAATTTTCAGATTTAGGAAAGGATATATGACTATGGTTAGATAACAGAAATAAAAGAGGTCACTGCTGAACCTAAAGAACCTTTAATGATCGAGAATGAGATTTTAGATGAACATAATGAAGCTACTAAGACACTGAAGACACCAAGGTATGTTAAGAAGAACCATCCTGAAGATCAATTCATTGCTGATGCAAGTAAAGTTATGATGACTAGATCTAGAGCTAGAGATGAAATCTATTTGATTTCTGAAGTTGATCAAAGACTATTGATGAAGCATGTAGAGATGAATCTTGGACTAAAGCTATGGAAGAAGAGCTTGAATAGATAAAGAAAAATAATACCTGAGAATTGGTTCCAAGACATAAGAATAAAGATGTGATAGGAACTAAATGGTTTTTTAGAAATAATATGGATGAGGAAGGAACAATGGTACTAAACAAGGCTAGACTAGTATGTAAAGGCTATTCGCAACAAGAAGGCATAGACTATGAAGAAACATTTTCTCCTGTTGCTAGATTGGAAGCCGTGAGATTATTTCTTGCTTATGTTTCACATAAAGGCTATAAAGTATATCAAATGGATGTGAAGTCATCACTCTTGAATGGTGATCTAGAAGAAGTTTACATTGAGAAACCTGATGGTTTTCCTTTGACGGATGATGAAAAAATGGTCTATAAATTGAAGAAAGCACTATATGGACTGAAACAAGCACCAAGAGCATGGTATGCAAGGCTAGACAATTACTTACTTTGTCTTGGTTTCAGAAAAGTTAATGCAGATATTAATTTATATTTAAGACCTGATGAAGATGGAATCTTAATTATAGAATTTTTTGTTGATGATATGATTTTTGGAGGCAATGATAAGATGAGTAAGAATTTTTCTAAAGAAATAGAAAATTAATTTGAGATATCAATGTTTGGTGAGATGAAATTTTTTCTTGGTTTGCAAATTAATCAAAGTAAGAATGGTGTTTTTATATCTCAGACCAAGTATCTTAAGGAGATGTTGAAAAAGTTTGGAATGAAAGATTGTAAACCTGTTGGGACACCTATGGTGAATGGACACAAACTGACTAATAGTGATGAGACTCAAAGTGTTGTACAAACTAAGTACAAATTGATGATTGGAGGTCTACAATATCTACCTCACACTAGACCAGATATTACCAATGCAGTTAGAATTGTGGCTAGATATCAGGCAGATCCTACAGAGACACATTTTGCTGCTATAAAAAGAATTTTCAGGTATTTGAAAGGGACAATAGAATATGGATTATGGTATGAAAAATTATAAGATTTTACTTTTCAGGCTTATACTGATGTTGATTGGGTAGGTAATGTGGATGAAAGAAAGAGTACAAGTGGTGGTGCATTTTTCCTTGGGAAAAGGCTGGTTTCTTGGTTGAGCAAGAAGCAGAACTATATTTCTTAATCTACTGCTGAGTTAGAGTATGTTGCTACTACAATAAACTATACACAAGTTGTTTGGATGAAACAAATGCTAAAGGACATTGGAATAGCTTTTGAAGAGCCAGTGGTTATCCTTTGTGATAACACTAGCACAGTGAATATGTCAAAGAATCTTGTAATGCATTCAAAAACTAAGCACATTTCTATTAAGTATCATTTCTTGAGGGAGAAGGTAGCAAAGAAAGAGATAAGACTGGAATATATTAGCACAAAGCAACAAATAGCAGATATATTTACAAAACCTTTGCCAAAAGATGCTTTTGTATATCTTTGAAGCATGCTTGGGGTGATGAACCCTCCCAGTGGTAATTAATTGATGCAGATATGCATCATTCTAATGGATCTTAGAGCTATATCATTCTCTGGACTTGATGTATGGATCTACTCCTCATGGGGAGTGATCGCAGGAGAATACTATGGAGTACATTTGGGTGTTCTTGCACCTGGTTGATGGATATGAAGATTTGAAAAGGCTAAACCTTATAGATGGCTACAAATGAGTTATGGAACCCTTTTCCATTGCTTCCAAAGGGGGAAGGAATCTATGTGAAAATCCCTACTATTTTGGGAGATTTGTGTTGAGGATATTGAGAAGATTGTATTGAAAGAGAGTACTTTTGGGTTGATGCATATGGATTTTCCCATATGTTTCCATTAATTCCAAAAGGGGAGATTGTTGGATGATATTAGTTTTGGGTACTGATCATGCTGTTGATATTCATGTCTTGTCACTGATGTCAACATATATTTTTGTGGAGAGGACAGACTGGTTACTTAACTAACAGAAGTGTACGAACACTGTATGGATGATTCAGAATGATCAAAGTTGGATATATGCACAAGGATGTGTGTTGACCTTATTCCTAAGGTATCTTGGCTTTATCTTGTATATTGTGGATGTTACAGCTGATTTGGTGAAGACTGGTTTCTGGACTATAACTGTGATGCTTGACAGAGCAGGTCTCTGTGTTTTGGGTATATCTTTTTGGCAAAGATATTTAAGATGAAGTGAGCTTACTGGTGGACAACTGACATATGTTGGAATAATGGGTTTAGTTTGATTGTTGTTTGATGACTGGTGACATCAGCTATGATGTGTATTATGGAGAAGACCTATTTGGTGGCCGACTTCAGACATGTAGCATGTAAAATGAATTGTGAGTATGGATTACGGATCTGGAAGTGTAAGTGATGAATTATATTTAATGTTTACTTGTTATAGGTATCATTTGTATCTTAGCAAGGGGTTATATAATTATTTGTATATTGGAAAGCCTTAATTAGTTGACCTAATTAATTATTTGTATATTAGGAAAGCTTAATTGGTTGACCTAATGAATTATTGTAAGAGGGTATATATGAGTGATCTTTTCTTTTGAAAAGATGTGACAGAGATTGAAAAAGAAAAGAAGTGAAAGTTGCAAGGCTTGTTTGACTGCTAGATGTAGAGAAGAGTTTATGAGAATATTACTTCATTGGAACTGACCAAGCAAAGATAGTTTCTATTAGATAGCTCACTGGATTGTATATTTTCTATATACACTTGTTCAGATTGTTAACTTTGGGAAATATGCCTAGGTAGTGAGTCTACTACTTTTATTGAATCCTAACAGGGTATATCTCCTAACATGGACTGTGTACTGTAATGTTGTAATAAGCTCCTAACAGGGATAAATATTTTAACACTGATACTATACTCTCAGTACATTATTTGTGGGTGCTAATTCCCATTGGGGTTTTACCTTTAATAGGGTTTCCTTGACAACAAGTATTATGTTATGGTGTTGGAATTTACCGTGTTATCATTTATATTTCAGATTTGGTTTATAAAGTTTAAAGTTTAATAATCTATATTAAAACCGATTCACCCCCACCCCCTCTCAGTTGTCTTTTGGACTATTATTCCTAACAGAATCATCAAACCAAGATGATAAAAAATATGTCTACACAAATCCAAGAGCAAAGAAGCAGTCATGTAATCATTGTGGAAAACCAGGCCATGCATCAAATGTTTGCAGGAGCAAAGCTAAAGGTATTCCTAAATCCACTTCTACATTCATAGGAAAATGTTATAACTGTAACAAGAAAGGAGACAAAGCACATGAATGCAGATCTAAAGTGAACAAACCAAATAAGGAATCCTACATGGAAAAATATTTTTCTACTTGCAAAATGTATAGACACACATCTCTTGAATGCAGGAAGAATAAAAAGCAAGCATGGAAACGAAAAGAACAAGAAAATGCTCATCAACTGAGAAGAGTCGGTAAATCATATGTTTGGGATTAAAACACATGGGAAAATTTCATAGTATGTGGTAGATATGGACACATAGCAGAAAACTACATGAGAAAATGGATAGGAAGGTCAAGGAACTAGACTAACTCCAGAATTGCATTCTTACATTGTCATAGGGTCGCTCACCTAAGAAAAGACTATAGAGACCAAGTGACAAAGAAAATAACTTTTTCTAATGGGAACACTATTGAAGATATCAGGAGAATTATAAATCAAATGTGGAGGAAAGCTTCAAGAAAATATGATGACCGAGCACCACAATTGGTGACACCTCATCAAATAGATTAGGTGATATCACCACCCCCACCTAAGAAAACAAGTAAGTATGGAACTGCACTATACAAAGCTATATCTTACATCAGTTCCAATATACATTGATAAAATGCTAAATTAGCATGAATGGAGATACACTATGGTATTACTTGTTATGATTTTTTGAATCCAATCTCGTTAGTCAATACATACCAAGAATCATCGATATACATATAAAAGCCAAGTTGTCAATGTAAACCCAACATCATTGGTAATCATGTAAAAAAAATCAAGTCTTCACTACATATCGAGCACCGTCTGTGAACATGTGAAAGGTAAATTGAGTTGTAATTTACCTCAAGCAATGTATACTCACCGAGCCGAGAAGATTGCGTGATGATTGAGAGACTCTATCTTTGACCATTGAGAAGTAGGTAAAGCATTTATTGTACCACTTAGGGCATCATCTATAAAAGGGTGACAGAAAGCTCATTCATTCACCAAGCATTTAAGAGCAAAGAGAAGAGTGAAGAACAAAGCAAAGAAGAGATACCAAGGAGCAACCACATTGCAAAGAGATTCACAAGCACATTCATGGCTACTCTGATAGATTCCTAGCATCTACAGCTAAGATCAAGTGAGTATCTAAGACTCACCAAGAAAATATATCATTTACAAAGATATCCCTAATTTCAAAAACAATGGCAACTACATTGCAAGTCACAAAGATCAAGAACCCAAAAGACAAAAAGGTCAATCTGATCAAGAACTCTACCTGTGAAGAGCCCAAGTATAAATTCTACCCTGAGGTTGCTTCACAACCCAACAACCAAGGAGCATTATCGAGTATACCTCCTAGGGTTTTTCTATTTGAAGACCTCTGAGCATATATCTACTGCAAATTTACAGAAATTGGAGATCTTTAGGTTGAAGAAGCTCACAAGAAGCTTTGCACAAATGGAAACCTGAAAGATGAACATAAGCACATAGAGGTGAAAAGGTTAACAAATGTGCTAATGTTCCTGAAAGAGTTTAAAACCAAGTGGATTTGGATAGTACTTAGTAGAGTACATGACACAAAAATATGGTTGGATGAACTGAAACCAATCACTAAGGATGTAATATACACAGTAACCGGTTATCCAGTAACTGACAAGGCCAAAGCCCTTAAACATCCTTCTCGCCCTGAGATTGAAAATATGATAGGAAAAATATGGGATGGCAGAGGTTTAAAAGTTAACTCCATCACTGATCCAAAAATGAAGTTCGGTGCATGTGTACTTGGATACAAGGTATTTCAAGCCAGCTGATTGAACAGTATAACATGCGGAGTAGTTGACACTGCCTATAAGATTGTGAAGAAGGGATTACAATTGGACTTATTCAAGCTTCTATTAAAGAAACTAGAGTAGAACATGAGGACTATTAGATCAGCCAGATCTAATTCATGTAAGTTTGGTTCACTCCTCATGTGCACATTTTTCTATTTCCATAATTTCTTCCCATCTATTGGTAATATCAACTGGGACACAACCCGACCGATAACAACACAAATTATTGAATTCATAAAGTCACTAGGGGAAAATTTCACATCAATAATGGATGAATACTTCACTACCTTCAAGGACAGAATGTAGAAGAGAATAGGGATACCTACACAACTAGTGGAATAGTATAAGGATGACATATGTTTCATAGTGGATACTAACACCACTTTAATAAAACCAGTTGTATCGAGAATATAAGATTGGTTACCACCTCTAGACTATGAGATAAAAATAGATCAAGCCACAAATGCTATTGAAGCATTACTGAATGAGGCAGTAGACAAATCTCTGAGAAGATTTGGAACTTATGAAGAAGCTAAGGCTAGAATCAAAACTGGCCTAGTAGTGAAGAAGATAGACCAAAAGAAGAATAAAATCATAAAAACACTTGAGAAGAAACTTTCAGTAGATGATAAGGATTCAGAACAAGATGTCACTGAAGGACATTCACCTATCAGTGAAGATGAAAACTTGAGTGACTCCGAGTCAACTAAATCTGATGCACCACCAATAAAGAAACCAAGAACTATTGCTGCATCAAGAACTAGGAGTCAGACTACCAAAGATGCAGATTCACCACTGGTGAAGAAAGGTATAGTGAGGACTTATAAGAGAAAGCCTCAAACTGGGAAAAAAAAAAGAGGCAAAGAAGGAGATATATCAAAGGAAAAGAGGATAAGGATGACATTGAACAGAATGAGAGTGAACAAACACTCCAACCTACAAAGAACAAAATTCCTAAGACAATTGATGAGATTGCTGCATCAATCATCAAGACAGGTAGCATATCAAATCCTAAGATTAGACAATGACTAACTCTGAAACCTAAGGATCAGAATAAGATAGAAGAAGCCATCATTAAGGCAATGATTGCATTCAAATATGTACCTGTACAATTTAATAAGATGATTCCACAAGAGCTTAATGACATAATATCAGCAAGATGGACATATGCCTTGCACACCGAGAAACAGATAAGGGAAAGATCCCTAGTTACAATAATGTCACTCGAGTCAAAAGTTGAAGAAATTGATGAAATGATGAAGAAGCATGCAAAGAAATTCTCTGCAAAGATGAGAGCTTACACAGTACTAGAGGGCAGTTTAATAGAGCTTGACAAAGAAAGAAATGAAACTTAGAATGAAATTTCCAATCCACCTAAGGAGGCTACAAGCCCCGAGAAGGTACTAGCTCTTACCAAGAAACCTCACTATGAAGAGAAAGAGGCCACACCAAGCTTAGAGAACATCTTCATAAATGACACCAAGGACATCAATCCAGTTGAGTTGACAACACATGCAAGAAAGGCCATGGATGATGTACCTCAGATGTTGCAATCATTAGGGGACACAACAGAAGTCACAATCAAAGATATAACACTTATTGATTATGATGATGAGCCCAAGAAAGATGAAGATGTAACTATTGTCACCGAGTAGGAAAAGGAAACTCTGGATATTGCACAGGTAAATATACCAGGTGACATCCCACTATTGATACAAGTTATCAATATCATTACAGAGGCAAAGGAAAATACACCTGAACCTGATGCAAACACACCGATGGATACATGTGATGATCAAGGGAAGGAAAATGATACAAATGATGAGAAAAAAGCAACAAGTGGAGAGGAGAAACTAGGTGATGCCATTGATAAGAACACTGAAGGAGAAAAGGTTGCAGAAATAGACAAGGTTGATGTGGAGACGTCCACTACTGACCAACAAGTCAATACTGAGAAACATACAAAAGGCAGCACACCCCCACACAATCACCAAAATAGACAGATAAATAGAAGGACCTTGTAATAGTCCTTCATACCCCTGCTTCGAGTACTATAACAAAGAAGAAGAAGAAGAAGAAGAAGAAGAAGAAGACGAAGAAGAAGAAGAGAAAACCTCCATTCACATTAGATGAGATAATTGACATACTAGACTGTGATCCTAGAACATTGGATCCAGATTCACTTACAAAGGATGGAGAGCTATGTAAAAGAAACGCAATACAGGACAAGCTCAAGAAGGAGCAAAAGAACTCCCAAGTCCTGGATACAACCAAAGAAATACTATTTTAGATTGTACCTGACACCAAAATTGATCAAATTGCACCTATACTTGATCAATTAGCAGTTCTCACCGACACCATCACATCACAGAATGTAGATGCAGACAAGGTAATTGAGGAACGAGCTGAGCAGAAGTGTCAATACAAGCTTACAAAGAAAATCAGCCAAGAAGTGGCAAAAAATAAGGTAAAATTTTTTGAATTAGTTACTACTATGGAATCACTGATATCACAAGTAGTCAACTTGATTCAGAATTTGTGCACAATAAAAAATTTCACCACCAAGAATAGTGAAAAGATAGCCAAAATAGATAAAGATCTTAAGGCTAGTGCACAGAGTCTCACAACCGATGAAAATGCATTTGAAAATCATTATGAGAAGATTATAGAAGAAAAAAGGTTGATACTAGAACTAGAAAATACTGAAATCAAAATCTGAGATGAGGTAACCACGCTACAGGCTATGTTACTTCCGAATCTCACACTGTTGTTGAAACACATGACTTTGGCAAAAGCATTGATTGCCACCCAAGAGATTTTTGTTACATAAAGTATATATGACATGCATGCCCAACTCACATTGGAGTACATGACCCTTGAGCACCTCAAAGAGAAATGGGAAAAGCTAATGGAGGACATTAAAAAATCCCATTCCCACATTTTTGACAAGTTGTAAGTATTACACCTTTGTCATTATTTTCAAAAAAAGGGGGAAATGATAAGGTGAAAGGGGGAAATGATAAAAGGGGAAATATATGAATAAATGAAAATGTATCAAAGGAAGAAACATGTACATACACTACACCAAGGCATGCACATAGGGGGAGTCATATTGACAAGGTAAACATTTGGTGTATATATACTGAACATTTCAGTTTTTCACATATCAGTTTTGATACTAATGCCAAAGGGGGAGATTGATAATCCTAAAGGATAATTTTTTGTCATTAGTATACAAAGGAAACAAGTTTTTGGACTGTTAGTAATATGGTCACCAAGTGACAGCATTCAGTCAAGAACAATGGACACCAAAAATAGACAACTGTAATGGTCACTGAAAATGTTAGTACAGTGAACACCAACAGACAGTTTATAGAGTAAACTGAGAGCACAGTTTATAGAGTAAACCAAAAGATAGTTCAGAGACATCACCAAGCACAAACTACATAGAAACCTGAGCACGATTCTACCGAGAGACAATTTTATTTCCGATAAATGTGGATCTAACTTACACGTCAGATAAAATACTTGAGTTGTATATTTAGATTTAAAACCATTTCTTGAGGAACAAGTAAAGCATATGTAATTGTTTTAATTAGTCTAACTGATTGTAAACATGAAAACTAGGAGATCAAGGTCAAGTTGTAAACATTTTATCATGGAGTTTTCATTGTAAAGTGTGAAACCTAATTAGGTCAATACATTGTATAAATAGATGTAGAAATCAATCAGACAATGATAATTGTAGCTGCAGAAGACATCTATGGATCAGACAGAGAGTTTCATGTAGAAGGACACAAAAGACAAAATTCAGTTATGAAGAACAAGATTCAAGGCTACCGAGTAGAACAAAGGTATTAATCAATCACTATAGGTGATAAAAATATCTGTGAACTTAAAGGATCTGTAATCATCAATTCAGGATTGCATACTATCAGGTCAACAAGTATTTTTGACTACTCTCTAACAATTGTAGAAAATAGAAGAAATCCTTTAAGAAGGTGGATTTAAAAATCCTATTGTAAATCTCTTAACCGAGTGCACACTTAATAGTGTTACTAAATCTCTTAACTGAGTAGACCTAACTAGTCTAAAATGTTACTCATAATGGGGTAAGATCATCAGAAGTGATCACACTTGTAGCCTTAACTGACACCTTCCATTTTGAAGATAGTGAAGCTTTGTGGGTTTCATCCTCACTGCAGTTTTTACCTTCTAATACGGGTTTTCTACATTACCAATTCTTGTGTCATGTGTAACTACTTTTAATGAATGTTTATATACAATTAAGTTTATGATTTGATATTACATGCATAAGGTAGAAAAGCAATATAGTCGGTAATGCAAGGAAAGATTACTAAGGGTTAATTGATAAAAAGTTTTAAGGGTACTGATTCACCCCTCCCCTCTCAGTACACACCATTCCATTATTCCAATAGGTTGTAACCACCTGGGTGACTTTGTAGGCCCCTTAATTTTGATTTTATTTCCTTTTTAAACCAATCTAAACACTCATTAAAAAAATATTGTGAATAGGTCATAATTTGTCCTTAATAAAATGTATTGCCCTTTCACATTTTGATGTACTTATCTCCATAGTTTTAGGTGGTGAAAATAAAGTGGTTTGTTGGACTCGATATTCATATGAGAATCCTCTAGTCCTAAAGATGACATGACTTCAAGTGTGTTTTTATTTTAAACTCTAAATTTCTTTTTATTATTTAAAGGAGGATAATATCTAGTGAAATTTGTAACCACTATATTTTAAAACACATGCTATATGATATGTTTTGATGTTTTGTTCGATTAGATTTTGACCACTATTAAAGAACTTATTTTATGTCTAACATTAAATTATAAACAATTAACCTACCTAAAATTTAATAAAATTCCAAAAAATGCAAATTGTTTTGAATTATTTTTTGAAATTGATGACCTATAGAGAAAATTAATGAAAAATATAAAACATCAATAATTTGTAGAAAACATATTATAAAAGTTTAAATTAAATTTTTTCAAAGAGTTTGTTTAATGCATGCCTCAAAAAAATAAAAACAAATAGGCCTGAATTCATAATTGTCTATAAGATTTAGTGAAAAAAATTTTGGCCCAAATCATAGCTCTAATACAACTTGTTATGATAAATTTATTCTAAATAAATAAAAATATATATATAATAGAAAAACACTTTGAGCTTGGTTGGCCTCCAATAATCAAATAATAATGCATGAATTTAAAATTTTGATGATATGATATTTTGGGAGAAACATCTCCACCATATTATAGGCTTAACTTTGTAGGAACATACCCCCTCATCTTAATCAAAATGGATTAACATCTTTAAAACCATACTGAGTATTGATGTTAGCTATCTCACAAGTGCTTCACCTTGTTAATTCAGAAAGAGAGAATATTGAAGACCTAACACAATCATCAGTTTGAAATGGAATGTATAAAAGGCATAAAAATTAATGGTTTAAATGTGATCAATGTAGTCCACCCTTTGATTCAAAAATAATGAATTATCTCTAATTAAATAATCCAAAAAAGAATTCAAATACATTTATGACACAAGGATGGAAGGGAGAATAGAGGCCCAAGGCACTCCCAGCTATCCAAACCATCCTTGCAGAACAACACAAAAGCAACAACACAAGAAGGAGAGAAGAAACAATATATACTTTTCATTAATTAATCAAACTCAATACATGTTAGGCTATAAGCCCTTCCTGGTTTCATCCATATACATTCAAATGAATTATAGAATGATCTTCATACATGTGAGGTCACAGACCTCCCATCCAAATATCTTAACACTAAATCTTCTATCACCAGCTGATACCAAACTCCTACTAGAACTAATCTCGACTCCCAATTGCCTCTAAATCTAAGAACATAAATCAAATATATACTAGAGTCCACCAAAGAGGTCAGCACTCAAATCCAAAAGAGAGACCCAAATTTAATTCCACACAGATCCCAATGAGATACCCCACATTAATTGCGCCATGTAAATTAAATGTAGAAGTCGGCCAGATCAGGATAAACAACTCGGTAAGATGATAACCGAGAAAAATAAACAACTCAGTGAAAGAACCCACCGAGTAGCCAACATACACCAAGACCCATCGGTAAAGCAAGACAGAGCAAGTAACTGAGCAACAACAGTTACCGAGCACTTCACCGAGCAGCCTCCAAACAAGCTAAAGAACAAAGCAAACATTTTTGGTTGATTAGGATTGCAAAAGATTCCAAGATGCTCTTGAATTAGACACTTGGGGTTAAAAGAAATGATTCCCCTAATATAGTATCTGGTCCAACCTAAAATGAATCCAACTTAGATTGAGAAATCCAAGATGAGTCCTCCATCGGTCAGTTCTTCCATTTTATCAGATACTCCATGTATTCCTTTCCTCTTGTACTTCTTCCAACTCTCTGTTTCAAGATCTGTTCAATTTCCTCTATCTATTTCTTAGGATAATCACTTGGTACTGTCACTTCTTCACCAGGTTCATGATATTTATACAATTCTAAAATATTGAATATAGGTGATATATCCATTTCATCAGGTAATTCCACTTCATAATCATTTCCACTGCCAAATCTTCTAAGTATTTTGCGAGGACCAAATTTATTCATTTTCAATTTACCATATGTTCCAATAGGAAATATGACTTTCTTCAAATGAACCATTACTGCATCACCAACTTCAAATTTTTTTATGTCTTCTTGATCTATCTGCTTTATCCTTGTATTTCTGATTACTTTTCTCCAGCTTTCATTTTACATCCTCATGCAATGTCTTCATGAACTCAGCAAACTTTTCTGCTTCAACACTCCTTTTCTCTTCTCAAGTAATGTCTCTCAAGTCTGATATACCTCTCGGTTGTGTTCCATGAACAATCTCAAAAGGTGTCTTTCCAGTACTTCTATTTACTGAACTATTGTATGCAAAATCTGCTTGTGCCAACATTAAATCCCAATTACTCGACGTGTCTCCAACTAAACATCTCAACAAGTTACCCAAAATTTGGTTTACAACCTCTATTTTCCCATCATTATGTGGATGAAATGTAGAACTATACTTCAACTCAATGTCCAACTTCTTCCAAAGTGTTTTCCAAAAATAGCTAACAAACTTGTTGTCTCGATCAGAGATAATACTCTTCGGTAATCCATGCAATCTGGCAATCTCCTTAAAGAAAAGATATGCTATATGTATTGTATCTGATGTTTTCTTACATGGTATGAAATGTGTCATCTTAGAAAATATATCCACAACAACAAATATGGAATCATTACCTCTTGTTGTCCTTGGTAAGCCAAGAACAAAATCCATGTTGATATCACTCCAAGATTTCTCAGGAACAATGATTGGTGTATACAAACAAATATTTTGACTTACTCCTTTTACAACTTGACAAACTCCATAGCTTTTCACAAATTTTTGAACATCCTTATACAACTGAGGCCAAACATACCATTCCTTAAGCAAACTCAATGTTTTATCAATACCAAAATGTCCTGAATGAAATAGTCTTCACACTTACTTGATAGATTTGGAATAGGTGCTCTGCACACTCTCTACTACTCAAAAAAATTAGGATCATTTTCATACAAATTATTCATATCATCAAAACCAAGAACTTCAATTCTCATTTCAGTCAACAAAGATCTTCTTCTACTCAATGCATCAGCAACTCAGTTAGAAACTCCACTCTTATACTTAATCACAAATGTGAAACTTTGCAAATACTCTACCCATTTCATATGTCTCTGATTGAACTTATTCTGACTAGCCAAATATTGCAAATCCTTATGATCAGTATACACCATAAATTCAGTCAGCATCAAATAATGTCTCCATTTCTTCATAGCTTGAACAATAGCATAGAATTCTTGATCATAGACATAATGTTTCCTTTTCGCATCATTCAACTTTTCACTAAAGAAAGAAGCAGGTTTACCTTCTTGAGTCAACACAGTTCCTATTGAACTTCCACTTTCATCACATTCAACTTGAAATACCTTATTAAAATTAGGCAAGGCTAACATAGTTAATTCAACAACCTTCAGCTTCAAAGTCTCAAAACTCTTATCATCTCCATGTGTCCATTTGAATTCTCTTTTGTCTCCTCTCATTGTTTCATTCATAGCATTACAAATAGAACTAAAATTTCTGATAAACTTCCTGTAAAAACTTGCCAATCCATGAAATGATCTTACCTCACTGACATTATCAGGTGTAGGCCAACTAAGTATATCTTCAAACTTTTTAGGATCCATCTTCAAACCATTAGCTGAAATCACAAAACCTAAATACACAAGTTCTTCTTTCATGAAGGAACACTTTTTCAGATTTATCAGCAACTTTTCCTCTTTCAATCTCTACAATACTTGTCTTATATGCATCAAATTCTCTTCTCTAGTCTTACTGAATATCAGAATATCATCCAAGCATACAATCACACATTTATTCAAGAATTTCTTCAAAACTTCATTCATTACTCTCATAAATGTACTCAATGCATTAGTTAATCCAAAATGCATGACCAACCACTCATACAAACCTTATTTCATCTTGAAATAAGTCTTCCACTCATCACCTTCTATGATTCTGATCTGATGATATCCACTCTTCAAATCAATTTTGGTAAAATATCTTTCTCCACTCAAACAATCCATTATATCATCCATCCTCAGTATCGGAAACCTATACTTTACTGTGATCTTATTGATTAATCTTGAATCAGTGCACATTCACCATTCTCCATTCTTCTTAGGTGCCAATACAGCTAGTACTACACATGGACTAAAACTTTCTTTGATCAAACCCTTGCTTAACAATTCATGAAATTTTCGGTTAAGCTCTTCATTTTCAGTCGGTATTAACCGATGTGGTGCCTTGTTCGGTGAACAAGCTCCAGGAATCAGATCCATACAATGACTAATATCTCTCATTGGTGGCAAACCATCAGGTACATTATCTAAAATGATCTCCTTGTACTCAGTAAGAAATTTTTCAACTTATGCAGGAATTTCATCTTCTACATTCTTACTCAGTTTGTTAGGAATCAAAGAATAACAAATATCATCTCTTTTCAAATCCTTAACAAACTGTCTACCTTCCATCAGAAAAAATTTCACAGATGTACATATCTCACCAACAGATTCTTCAACCAAAGGTAACAATATTTTTTTCTTACCATCAACCCAAATAGTATGCCTATTCACTCTTCCATCATGTATAGCATGTCTATCATACTGTCAAGGTCTACCCAACAAAATATGACAACAATCCATTGGCATAATATCACACAACACCTTATCATAATACTTTCTAATTTTCAGATTCACAAAACATTGTTCACTCATGATTAATGTATGCTCATCCTTGATCCATGAAATTTGATAGGGCTTTGGATGCTTCATCCTTTCCAACTGCAACTTTGTGACCATCTCCTCAGATGCCAGATTCTCTGAGCTTCCACTATCAACAATCAACTTCCAAACTTTGTCTGCAACTCTACATCTGGTCTTGAATAAACATTTTCTAATAGGATCTTTCTTATCTTTCTCACTCCATAGTATCCTTTTGATCATCAAATTTCCTTCCTTTTTAGGTTCATTCAGCGATTCCTCTTGCACCAAAGCTGACGGGGAGATCTAACTCACAAGAGCACTCTTTCTCTTCTCAAGACATTATTTTTGGTCTTCTTAAGGTACTTATCTATACCCTAACTAGAGGACACTCCTAAGGTTCCCCTACTCCCTCTAGACCTCTCCACCAACTTCAAACTCTCTTCAACCCTACACAAATCCACTATGCACACATAGGCTCAATCAGGAAACTATGCTCCCAAATTTCTCTTAGAAATAGGAAAAGGTTTTCCCACTACTTCCCCTTTACTTTCAATCAATTTTGACTCATTATGATAGATTATTTTAAAGGTTTCCCATCGAGTTCATTAGTTTCTTGTTTTAGGCCTTGTAGCCTTTTTAGCCCAATTAGGCCTCCTAGAAACTAAAAACTTGGATTTCTTCCCAACTATCCTTATCAACCCACCAAACTAAATGTGGATTCTTTATATGTTCATCCTAAGCTTCAATATTTTCTATGTTTTAAGTTCCCAAAGTGTCTGTACATTGGACTTTCAACAAACCCCTATTTTTAAGGGTTTCTAGGGAAAGTATGATAGTCTTGTTTCTTTTTTATTCCAAGATGCTCACCCAAAATCATAAGCACTTATCCTCTCCACCAGATATCCTTGATACATTCCCCTACACTCTCCACCTTGTGATTGGCACAAACAATTTATCAAGCAAGTCTTCTTGCCTTTACACTGTACAAACTCCTAGCCATAATACCATTGTACTCACCTAGGGCCTACTTGAATAAATATCTCCCCTGCACACAACTCCAAAATCCATATTTACACTATTTAAAAAATTTCCTCCTTGATCCATAGTATCCATTGAGTTTCAACCACGGGAACTCAAGGAGCCATATTTACATTGTTTCCTCTAGACTGGACAGGGAACTAGATGAACTTAAAGAATTTGCAAAATGATAAGGAAATGTACAAAAATCACAAATTGAATCCACAAATATTAACTACATAACAATAACTAAAGTTTCAATGCATTACAGTAGACCATTCAATCCATTAAAGGTCTGGATGATGGCAAAGTAACTCTGTCACACAAAAATTCAGTGCTTCTTCCTATTCAATCCATACAAACTGACAAACAACCCCCAATTTAGGGTTTGTATAACCTTATATATGTCAAACCCATGTGCTCAGACCCTAAGGTTGGGATTTGAACCCATTTAAAGCTATTTCTAAGATTTTCGGAAATGTTGTCATGACAACTTTGCAAAGTTGTCATGAGCAACTTTACAACTTTTTGCACATTTGACATTTTACTCTCCCTTCTTGCTCAATTTGATACAAAATAAATCCATTGGATCCTAAAACACTTAAAAACAAAAAAATAACATCTTTCCCTTCAATTTGGGTTCTTGGTCAATGTTTGACCAACTTTGACTATTCTAGGACTTAAGCACTATAACCTATTTGATCCAACCAAAAGAATGACTCAAAATAATCTTACCTAAGAACACACATCACATCAAACTTGGGACTTTATCATTAGTCCTTATTACCCTGATGGTTGGGTAGAACCACCTACAAGGAAAAATTGTCAAAGATCTTCACTAAGACCTTAAGGTGCTCCTGCACCAAAAGCATTTCAGTTGCTACCAAATTTCTTGCTTGCATGTGTACACTTAAAAGATTGATGTCCTTCTTCACCACATTTGTAACAAGTTCCTTAGAACCCTCTTCTACTATAACCACCTTGGGAGTAATTGCCTCTTCCTTGATATGAACTTCCACCTTTCCATTCGGTCTTCCCTTTGTCTTGATGTGTGTCTGAAATTGACTTGTCTGGTTTAGATCTATTATTTTCACCATGAGATCTACCTCTTCCTCTGGATAAACTACCACCTCTACCTCTTTGTCTTTGTTCATATTTCTTGTTCAATTTCTCCTCATCTTTTAGGACAAACTTATATGCCTCTTCAATGCTCTCCATCTTTACCAAGATGATCTCACCTTGTATAGAACTTCTTAATCCATTCAGATACCTTTCTATTCTTTCCAGTTCATCTTCAACATGTCTAGATTTGATGTCCAATCTGTAGAATTCTTCAGTATAGTCTTTTACCAAGCTATCTTTCTGCTTCAAACTTTGTATTCTCCTAATCAAGTTAATTTGGTAATCACAAGGTATAAACTTTCCTTTCAATTTGTTTATCATCTTATCCCATACCTTGATCTTATCTTTACCCTTCTTCTTTCAATCCAATTGCAAATGTTCACACTATAAGGATGCATGACCTTTCAACTTTGTGCTTGCAAGCTTTACTTTCTTCTCCTTTGATACATTTTCATACTCAAAGTACTTTTCCATCTTAGTTATCCAATCTATCAATTCATCATAACCCAACTTTCCACTATACTCAGGAGGATTAAACTGAGGTGTGGATTTCAAACTTGCTAATGCTCATAGGAATCTTTCCTCTTCTTGATCCATAACAGGTGTAGGTGCAGCTTCACCTTGCACTTCCTCCAATTCATCATCACTAACATCTTCTAGATGTCTTCCTCTGCATTGGGCTGTCTCAACAACTTCCAATCTTGTAGCCATCTGTCTTAGCATATCAACTAGACCTGGTTCTGCATTTCCTCTCCCATGAACCATCTTGAATCTCTCTACAATTGTAGTTCAGATCACAATCTTCTACCCCACAACACTATCAACCAACTAGATTTAGGGATTACAAGAAGGAACTTAGATCTAACCTTCGCTCTGATACCACCTAATGCAAGGAGGGAAGGGATAGCAGGGGCCCAAGGCACACCCAGCTATCCAAACCAACCTTGTAGAACAACACAAAAGCAACAACACAACAAGGAGAGAAGAAACAACAAATACTTTTCATTAATTGATCAAGCTCAATACATGTTGGGCTGTAATGCCTTCTCGGTTTCATCCATATATATTCAAATGAATTACAGAATGATCTTCATACATGCAAGGTCACAGACCTGCCATCCAAATATATTAACACTAAATCTTCTATCACCAGCTGATACCAAACTCCTACTAAAACTGATATCGAACTCTCATTTGCCTCTAAATATAAAAACATAAATCAAATATATACAAGAGTCCACCAAAGAGGTCAGCACTCAAATCCAAAAGAGAAACCCAGATTTAGGTCCACATAGATCCCAATGAGAGACCCCACATTAATTGTGCAACATAAATTAAATGAAAAAGTTGGCCAGATCAGGATAAACAACTTGGTAAGAAGATAACAGAGCAACCGAAACAACTCGATGAAAGAACCCAACAAGAAGCCAACATACACCAAGACCCATCAGTAAAGAAATACAGAGCAAGTAACCGAGCAACAAAAGTTACCGAGAACTTCCCCGAGCAGCCTCCAAACAAGCTAAAGAACAAAGAAAACATATTTGTGCTTGATCAGGATTGCCAAAGAGCCCAAGATGCTCCTGCATCAATTTATGAAAGGATGATATTTGTATTATTGAAAGAAAAGAAATGTCTTACAAAAATTTTGATAAATTTATTACCATAAAATCATCCACCAAAGGAGAAACTTTTAAAAGAAGTAGACAAGATTGTAAACAAGGAGAAGTTTCTTCATCTTATGCCTTGGAAACATATACTACCATATCAGAATCAAAATTAATTTGAAAAGGATATGATGAATATCCAAATAAAAGATAAATTCCAATGGAATCTTGTGGTGATGATGATCAAACAACAAGAAATAAATTTTTAAAATACCATCAAATATTGTTTATGTTATAGCTTCGGTTAGATCTATAATATACATACTAAGTTAATATGACAATAATATTATATATTATATTATATTATATTACTATGTTTTACGATCCACATTGTTATAATTTGCATTGTTATCTACTGTTATATTAAACCGCATATATGATACGATAGTTATCATATATTATCATTTGTGTTACTTTGAGTTTAATATTGAAACATTTTGATTAAGGATCATGTCTCATGTAGAGAAATGACTCTACCATGTAGAGACATGTCTATACATGAGACATGTTAATGTATATATGTATAATTCAGATCTGTACTTGAAGACACAAAAATAAATAAGAGTGATCTCTCAAGGGTAGATTTGGATATTGAATAAAAGAAATAATACATCAGTATTATATACACAAAATTTTAGTCTATTATATCACATCTGATCTCTAGCATTTAACATGGTATCAGAGCGGGCATAAAAGATAAAAGATCCATATCAGATTCATAAAATATTTCACACATACACTAAAGAACACTATATTCAAAATGGTGAATGGAATGAGATTAAAAGATCGACTTGAAGGCGCATCAAATTATGTGGCATGGAAATTATGAATAATGCTCACATTAAAAGAGCATGAACTAATATACGTAGTGGAAAAATATGAGCCTAAGCAATATAGAAAAGATGAATTAATTAAATGGGACAAGGATAACACCAAAGCAATGAAATTGCTGGTAGATGGATTCAAAGACCATATAGTGCCTATAATCATAAAATTGGAAACCACATATTATGTTTAAAGCATTAAAAGATATGTATGAGATTAATAACACAAACAGAGCACTTACACTTAAGGGTCAACTTCATCAAGTAAAAATGAAACAAGGAGAGACAATCACCTCCTACTTCATGAGGATTACATAATTAAGAAATCAACTATCCACAATTGGTCAATCTATTTATAGTAAGGAATTAACAATGATTGCACTTAATGGACTTCCCATTACATGGGAATCTTTCATACAAGGAATAAGTGCTCAAACCAAAATTCCTAAATATGACCGATTAAAATTAGACTACATTCAAGAAGAGTCTTGATTATCAAGAAGAGTCTCGATTATCAATCAAAGGGATAAATACAAATACTCCAAAATAAGTATCTCAAGTACTTAATATAGAATCACACAAAAGGAAAAAGAAGCCCAACTTCAAAAGGAAGAGAGGAAATGGATCATATAAGAAATCTACATTCAAATATAGAGATCTATCAAAAGTACAATGCTAGAGATGCGACAAATTTGGTTACCTTGCTCATATGTGTCCTAAAAGAAAGAAAGCACAAGCCAAATTTTCCCAAACTAGTGATGTGAAGGAAAATATGGATTCAGAGAAGCTTGTTTTCTACTCAGCTTTATCAAGTCAAGTTTCAAACAATTGTGACACTAGGGTTGTTGATAGTGGGGCCTCTAGACATATCAATGGATTCAAATAGAATCTATACTCTATAGAAGGATGTTATAAATAAGAATTTATAATTGGAGATGATACCGATTATCCAGTAATTAGTATTGGGACCTGCACCATATATCGTGAATCTGAGATATCTCTACAATTTACCAGTGTTCTATTTATACCTGGAATAAAAAGAAATTTAGTTTCCATTTCAGCACTAGAAGACAAGGGATAGAGAATCACCTTCATGGATGGGAAGATTTTAGCTTGGCCAAAGAATACAAATATAAAGAATGCTCACACCATTGGAGTTAGAGATGGTACACTCTACAAACTATATACTTGTTCTCATCAGGCCCTAACTGATACAACAAATGAAAATGAGTTATGGCATAGGAGACTAGGGCACTATCATTTTAGAGCTTTAACTTCCTTAGAGAAGATGGTTATAAGACTACCTAAACTAATATGTCAACATACAGGAGCTTGTAAAGGATGTGAATTAGGAAATAATACTAAAAACACCTTTCATCATAGTGAAAGTAAAACCAAGGATATTTTAGAACTTATTCACTGTGATTTGTGTGGCCCTATGTCTCTTCCCTCTATTGGAGGATATTTGTATTACATTATTTTGTAGATGATTACTCTAGGAAGAAATAGATATATTTTCTAAAATGTAAAGAGTGAGAAGAAATTCTTATCAAATTCAAAGAATTTAAGGCTCTAGTAGAAAACCTATCAGGTAAGAGTATTAAAATATTAAGAATATACAATGGTAAAGAATATACTTCAGAGATATTTCAGAGCTTTTGTAAACATATTGGGATCAAGAGGGAGTTCACGGTTCCATACAAACCACAAAAAAATGGGGTAGCAGAGAGAAATAATAGAACAATTGTAGAATCTGCTAAAGCAATGATGCATGACCAAAACTTAGAAACTCATCTTTGGGTTGAAGCCTCTAACACTATTGTGTATGTTCAAAATAGATGTCTTCACTCTCACCTTGAAAATAAAGCTCCTCAAGAAACATTTACTGGTAATAAACCTAATATGAGTCACTTGAGAATTTTTGGGTGTCATGTTTACATTCACATCCCTAAAGAGAAAAGAACTAAGTTAGAACCTTGAGGGAAGAAAGGAAGCTTTGCTGAATATAGTGAAAATTCCAAAGCCTACAGAATTTACATTCCAGGACAAAGAAATATTGAGTTAAGTAGAGATGTAATATTTAAAGAGGATATTGATCTCAAAAAATCCAAAGAAGACTATAATGACTCTCTATAAGACCCTTCTCCTGAGATTTAGAGGGAGAATCAAGAGGTTGAAGATTATGAACCTCTAGATGATACTGATGAATATGAAGTGGGAAAGAAAAGACCTCTTTGGGCTAGAAATTTTATTGAAGAAGGTGAGAAATATGCTGCTCCAAATGGAACTACCAGGGAAAATAAAAGACCTCATAAATTCTCTCATTATGTTGCACTAATAAGTAAACTTCTAAATTCGGAACCCTCAAATCCAAAAGAAGCACTTCAACATCAAACTTGGAAGGATGTCATGATAGAAGAGTATAACTCTATATTACAAAATGATGTTTGGGATATTGTACCTAGACCCATAAAAAAATTAGTTGTGCCCTCCAAGTGGTTATTCAAAATTAAACATGTAGTAGATGAAAGTATTGATAAATACAAAGCAAGATTTGTTGCAAGAGTATTCTCCCAAAAAGAAGGCGTTGATTATGAAGAGACATTTGCTCCAATTGCAAGATATACCTCTTTGAGAACAATTATTGCCATTGTTGCTACCAAGGGTTGGAAAATTCACCAGATGGATGTAAAGATTGCCTTCCTGAATGGTGAGATTGAGGAAGAAGTATATTTAGAACAACCAAAATGATTCATAATTCATAATCAACAAAATCATGTCTGCAAACTAAAGAAGGTACTATATGGGCTTAAGCAATCACCTCGAGCATGGTCTGAAAGGATAGATCATTATCTATCTAAACTGAACTTCTCTAAAAATGATGCAGACCAAAACCTCTATTTTAAAGTGGAAAAATGAGGTATTTTGATCTTGGTTCTTTATGTAGATGACTTACTAATTACAGGATAAGATCATCTAATAACTAAATGTAAAAGAGACCTTGTAGCTAAATTTGAGATGAAAGACTTAGGGTTACTACATTACTTCCTAGGCCTAGAAGTTTGGCAACATGCAAATGAGATCCTTCAAAACTGGGGAAAATAGACTTTAGACATTCTAAAGAGATTCATAATGATGGATTGCAAGCCTATGCCCACCCCCATGGAAACAAATTTACTCAAACTAAAAGAAGTAGAATCAAGTTCATACCCTAGGATCCTACTCTCTATTGGAAAATTATTGGATCTCTAATGTACTTAGTAAATACCAGGCCAGACATTTATTATGTAGTTAATGTACTCAGTCTATTCATGTGTGAACCAAAAAAAATTCACATGGTATCAGCTAAGCACATACTAAGGTATCTTCAAGGTACATTACATCTTGGGTTAAGGTACAAGAATGTAGATCTACAACTACATGGTTTCACTGATTCATATTGGGATGGAAGTATGTTGGATCAAAAGAGTACCTCTAGGTGTTGTTTTAGTCTGGGTTCTGCAATGATATCCTGGTTAAGTAGAAAACAATCCTCAGTTTCTCAAAGCTCCATAGAAGCATAGTACATCACCGCATCTATGGGAGCACGAGAAGCAGTTTGGTTGAGGAAACTTATTTTTGGTTTGTTTGGAGAAACACTAAAGCCTACTATTATCTTTTGTGATAATCAGAGTTGTATAAAGCTCTCCTTAAATCTAGTATTTCATAACTGATCCAAGCACATTGAAATACCTTATCACTATATTCAAGATATGGTGGAAAAGAAAGTTATTGAGTTGAAGTACATCAGTACAGAGGAACAATCAGCTGACATTCTTACCAAACCTCTAGCAAAAATAAAGGTAGAGAACTCTAGAGGTAAACTTGGTATGTTTGTAATTCCTAAGAACCTATCTCAATAAAATTTATTGTATTAATAAAGCATTCTTTGATGGTGCAAGAGCACCTTAAGGTCTTGTTAGATCTTTAAAGCATTTTGGCTTGTAGGTTGGTTTGGCCAACCAAAAATTTGTAAAAGGACTATATATGAAGTCCCAAGTGTGTTTTTGAGTGTGTTTAGAGGTAGGAGTGATTAGGGTTTAAGTTCTTGATAAGATCAAATATGATCTAGGTGCTTAGGTCCTAGAAAGTCAACCAAAAGGTGAAAGGTTGACCAAAACTCCAAAATGGAGTGACACTTAGGATTTTGATTTTTTTGAATGTTTTAAGGTCATATTAGGTGGTTTAGGCTTGATTTGGGCCATTGGAAGTAGAAGTTTTCCATTTGTGCAAAAGTTGTAAAAGTTGCTCATGACAACTTTGCAACTTTGCAAAGTTGTCATGACAACATTCCTAAAAACTAGAAAAGGGATTTAATGGTGCCAAAATCCTGACATGAGGGTCCAAAAATGTGGGAATATGATATATAAGGTGGATAAAACCCTAATCTAAGAGTTAGTTGTCATTATGTATGAACTATGTGTTGAGAAGGAGAGAATTACATTGTATTTTGTTAACAGAGCCATCATCCAATACTTTAATGGAATGAATGGAGTAAACTAATGCATTGAGAGTGTTTTGTGTGTTATTTAGTTGATATTTGTGCCATTGGTTTGATCATTTAGTCCTACTAGTTAATATTTACAAATTCTTTAAATTTTACTGGTTCACTATCTAGTTTTGAGCCAGTCATGTAAATAATGGCTTTTCTTGGAATTCTCGTAGTCCAAAACTCTATGAAAACTTGGAATAAATAAAATCACTGTATATATGTTGTAAATATGGTGTGCAGAGTCTGTATTTGTATGGAAGCTATGAGAACAATCAGGCCGTAGGTGAGTACTATTTATTTTGGCTAGGAAGTCTGAACAGTGCAAAAGAAATAAGAATTGCTTATTGATTGGTGTGTGCCAATCAATGGTGAAGTAGAGTAGGGGCATGTATCTTAGACCTGTGGATGCAAGGAAGAGTGTAGAGGAGTTTAGAAGAGAACATTTTTAATGCCAAGAAGCCAAACCAATTTACATGCCCTAGAAACCCTTAGAAGTAGGGGTTGGGTGAAAGTCCAGTGCACAGATAGAGTGGGGAACTAAAACCTTGAAAATCCTAGAGCCTAGGATATTCACATAAAGAATCCATAATTGATTCATAGGGTTGTTAAGGGATTTTGTGAGAAAATCCAAGATTACAGTGTGTATGAGGGCTAATTAGGCCTAAAAGGCTACAAGGCTACAAGGCCTAAAACCTTGAAAATTAAGAACCCATTTGAAACCTAATGAAAGGATCCATAAAAATGGATCAAGTCCAGTTGAAAGTGACCTAAGGATGGTAAGGAATCCTATTTCTACTGGAAAGGATAGTTTAGGAACAAAGTGGTTATGATAATCCTAAGGGTGCATAGAAGAATGGAGAAGGACTTAAGGAGAGTTCTAAGTTGGTGGAGATTTCTAAAGGAGATATGGGATCATAGAGTTTTCCTATAGTTAGGGTATAGATAGGAACCCTAAGAAGACCAAAGAAAGGGTCTTGGAGAGAGCAAGAAATCTCTAGGAGTTGGAGCTCCCCATCAAATTGGTATCAGAGCCAATTGAAAGGCTTGGGAATTGATTAGTGTATGTCAGAGGGAAGTGAATCCATTGGAGAAAGCACCATGGTGACCAATGCAGAATTGGAAAGGGACTTGTCAAAGTAGCAAGTCAAGAATAGGCTTCTTGAAGAAGCTATGGAAGAAATGAAGTTGAAGTTGGCAGAATTTGCAGAGGAGAAAAGTAAGATGAAAGAACAAATGAGTGAAGATAAAGATAAAGGAAAGAAACAAGTTGAAGAGGAGATAGAACCAAAGCCTGATCCTCCTCTACCTAAGGAACCATTCCTCAAGGCCCTCAAGGCGTTACGTGGCAAGGCCCTAGAAGGCATTCTAGTGTTCTCCAGAAAGATGGATGCAGAGTTAGTTATGGATTGGATTGAGGGTATGGAGAACCATTTTGAATGTGATCGTATCACAGAGGCATAGAAGGTGAAGATAGACAAATAAAGGCTAAGAGGATAAGCATTAACTTGGTGTAAGTTTTTGCAGGAAGAAAGAGAAAAAGAAGGGAAGAAGCCAATAAAAATTTGGAAAGCTATGGTGGCTAAGGTGAAAGAGAACTATTTTCCAGAGGATTATGACATCCAACTGGATAAAAGAAGTCAAAATCTCAGAAAAAAGGATATAGATGTGGCATCCTATACAGAAGAGTTTCAAAAACTATTTATTAGGTCAAGAGTGCAAGAAGTGGAAAGCACAAAATTTGCTAGATACCTCAATGGACTTAGATGGAACATATAAGAAGAGTTGAGCCTATTCACCCTAACTTCTATCCATAGTTGTTTTCAAATGGCCCTGAAAGTGGAAGAGAAACTTAGAAAGAAGAAAGACTCTAACTCAAGGGGAAGAGGAAGAGGTAGATATTCCAGAGGTGGACATAGAGGGGGTTCTAGTGGAAGGGGAAATGAAAACAGAAATCAAGGAGACTCTAAGTTCATGGAACAAAACCATGAGTCCAATAACAGAGGAAGAGGATTTCACAATGGTGGAAGAGGAAGATCAAGTGGATTTGGAAGGAATTCACATTTTTCTTCAATGAAGTGTTACTACTGTGGCCAATTAGGTCACCCTTCCTATAGATGTCCAGACAAGCCAGTATCTTCACAAGGTGAGAAGAGGATTGCTTATGTATAAGAAGAGGACATGACTAAACAATTAGAGATCAGTCTAGATTTAGAGACGGGAGAGAACCTTATGCTTAGGATTATTCTAATAAAGGAACCTACAAAGGATGAACACAAGAAGAGAAGGGATCTTTTTAGGGTCAAGTGCAAGATACTTGGTAAGGTATGTAGGGTTATAATTGACTCTGGATCTACTGACAATGTGATCTCAGAGGAAGTAGTACATAAACTTAAGTTGGACAAGATTCCTCAAGTATGACCTTACAAAGTAACTTGGTTCAATAAGGCACAAAATATCTTGGTGAATGAGAAAATGTGGGTTGAATTCACTATTGGCAAGTATCAAGATAGGATACTTTGTGATGTGTTTCCAATGGATGCATGCCATATGTTGCTTGGAAGGCCATGGTAGTATGATAGAGAAGTAGTTCACCATGGCAAAGAGAATAAGTACTCATTCAAAAAGAATGGAGTAAATTATAAGATACAGTCAATGAAAGAAGAGGAAACAGTGGAGAAGGTGGAGTCCAATACTCTAATAATGAGTGGAAAGGAGTTCTTAACAGACATGAAGGAAGAAGGTGAAGTTGGTTATGCTATTCTAGTAAAGCCAAGAGAGGAGGAGACATTCAAACAAGCACCCATGCATGCAGAAGTAAAGGAAATATTAGACCAGTTTAAAGACATCATTTGTGAAGGGATTCCATCTACATTACCACCAAAGAGATAGATAAGTAATCAAATTGACTTTGTGTGAGGGGAATCATTGCCAAACAAGGTTGCATACAAAATGACACTAGAATAGAACAAAGAGATAGAAAGGCAAGTTCAAGAGATATTGGACCAAGGGTTGATCAGAAAGATCATAAGTCCATGTGTTGTCCCAGTGGTGTTGGCTCCTAAAAAGGGAGGTAAGTGGATAATGTGCACTGATTCTAGGGAAATTAATAGGATAACTATTAGATATAGATTTCCTGTTCCTAGAATAGAAGAGTTAGTGGATTTCTTAGTGGGTGCCAAGTACTTTTCAAAGATTGACTTAAAAAGTGGATATTATCAAATTAGAATGAAAGAGGGTGATGAGTGGAAGTCAGCCTTTAAAACTACAGAGGGGCTATATGAATGGTTAGTAATTCCCTTTAGGCATACCAATGTACCTAATACTTTTATGAGGGTCATGAATGAAGTCTTGAAAGACTATATAGGGGTTTTTGTAGTATTTTACTTAGATGACATCCTAATCTTTAGTAAAACAAAGGAAGAGTATATGAAACACTTGGAACTAGTGTTGAAGAGGTTGCAGGAGGAGAATATCACCATAAATATTGAGAATAGTGAGTTTATGAAACAAGAGTTAGTCTACCTAGGAGTTTTTGTTTCCCAAGCTGACCTGGAGATGGACAAGAGCTAGGTTGAAGCAATTTTGAGTTGGCCTACTGCTAAGACAGGGACTGAAGTCAGAAGCTTCCATGGGTTATCCCAATTCTATAGGAAGTTTATTAGGAGATTTTGTTAGGATTGGATTATACTGAGAGGGTGGTGAATCAGTATAATAGCACTTTAAACTAATTCTTCAACCACTTAAACATTAATCATATATTTGTAGTAAAGTAAAGAACATGAGAAAATTACACATTACTCATAACACCATGTTTTGTTTATGAGGAAACCTTGGCCAAGGGAAAACCCCGGTGGGGATGATACCCACAAGCATGTACTAAAGTATAATGTCCATGTAAGGAGACCTAGCCCTGTTAGGAGCTGAATATTACATAGAACATTTCCTTGTTAGAGGAATAACAACCCTATTAAAGGTTCACAACACCCTGTTAGGGGCTTCTGAGCTTACAACTCTTACAATGTAATTCTGTTACAAAAGGTTCTCAGTCATGAACAAAACATGCGTCACAAATGCTTTGATAGTTCATTTATAGCTCTATCATTCTCTTCTCTTCCCTTCACATGTATGCCCTTCCAAATAACTATTACACACATATACATAATCTTTACCAAAAAGATCTTACATATATATCTTATAACTTTACAAAGTCAGCTCTCTAGATGAATATTACAAATATTACAAAGTCGACCTTCAAAACATAATATATTTAATATAGTAAATATAAAATGTGTAGTCAATGATCTTTCATAGTCAATCTATAGGCTATCAACAACCAAAATACAACTTCGATTCCTGGAGTCCAATTCATACTCCCTCAGCCTTCGATGTTATCCAACTCCACTGTATCGTTGTTCTTCTGCAGTCTGTCTGTCTTCAAATCCTTATAACTCATCATAAACTTAACCAAATCCAAATTGATCATAGGTGGAGGTTGTACATACTCCATACTATCTTCCTCTAAGGTTGATTTCCCTAATTCATCGATCTCTATCTTCGACATCCAAAATACTTTTGTATCTCTGCTACTATACTTAGTCAATTTCTGAATCAACAAAACTTAACTTCAAAGTAATCAATCTTAAACCCAGATGTGTTTCCATAAATGACAACCAAAAATTGAATCACATTTACCAAAATAGATCACTTGCCAAAAATATCTCCCTTTGGCATTGATGGCAACACTTAACAAAAAAAAAATCTAAGTGTTCCAACTAAACAAAACTTTTTTTGTTTAGTTGGAACACTTTTTTTTTTGTCTCTTCTCCTTATCTCTTCTCCATATTTTTCTCTCTTTCTTTTATATATAATTTTTTTTTATTCATTTTCTTCTTCTCTTTTTCATCATCATTTTTTTTCTTCTCTTCTCCCCCTTTGACAACAATGACAAAGGTGCATATAAAACAATAGGTCTTAGTTCCTTCTTACTAGTTTCAGAACATCTTGAAAAGAATCTTCCAAAATCTTTACTTCTGTGCTCCATGTCTTGAACAAAATCTGACTGATGTGAATCAAACCATTCATTGCAAATGATGTAGTTTCAGCTTCTTTCAAGTCTGTGGGAAGGCCTTTGGTTAATGAATCTGCAACCTTCTCTAAATCTGAGAGATGAGCTTCAAGTATGGATAATGTCAGAGTAATAAAGCTCCTCAGCAAATTGAATATATTTAATACTCTCCCTTTCTCATTTTCCAATACACTGAGTTTGGCCAATATCCTTGTAACTTATGTATCTAGTTCTGTTGTGGATTGTGAAGATGTTTCACAGCCGTCCATCAAGTTGTTCAGAGTTTCTCTCTCCTTGGAAATAATGTCCTCAACATTCTGAATGTGTCTAATCGGATTCATGCAATAGCCAAATAATTTTCTCACATGTCCAATGCAGCTCTTTGCATTTTTTAAACAAGTTTTTACAATGTTGAAGTCCCATGAGATGGAATTGTAGACTTCTGTCAGTTTCTTCTATGAATATTTCTTCTTAGCCTTCTCTTCTGCAATCATCAGCAAATTTTCATAGTGCCCATCAAATTCATCAAGTGTAATCTTCAAGTTTTCAATGTCATCTTTGTGCTGGAAAACTATAGGTATTGGAAGCAATTTATTCACATTATCAATAGCTCTTGAGATTACTTTTGCCTTCTTATCTCCTTTCTATTCAGATCTTTCCTTTGCTTTGTTTAATGCGGTGAATGTCGTCTTTACCAATTCAAATTCATCCATGCTATCCACATTTACATCAGTGCTTGCCAACAATGAAATAGATGGTGAGTTTACTTCTTTCTTTTCAACTCTTTATTGTTCTATTTTTTGTTCATCATCCTTTTTTTGTTCAACTTCCTCTTTCTGTTCTACTTCATCTGCAATAGAGGTGTCCAAATTTCCTATAAAAGGGTCCTTCTCATCTTGTGAGGGGTCAAGGGTCACTGCCACACCAGAGACATAGAAATCTAGTGGAGGATCTGCATCACTCTTCTCTATAGAGGTCTTTGTCACCTTAGGTCTTTCACCCATTCTCAATTGTGTGGGTGATGTTGTTTTAGGAGGTGAGGGATTGCTAGAGGTAGAGCTCATTAGAATCTTCTCTAATGCCTTCTGAGTTTCATCAGTCACTTCATCATACTTCCTTCCCATTATCTTCAATAATCTAATCTTTGTTCTTAACAGAGGGTTTAGTTCTTTGAATATTCTATCCCTCTCTTATACTAATAACACAGGCTTCATGTTATCAATTTCCTTATTTCTGATATGATCATCCTCAATCTGTGCCAAGTGTTTTCTGCTCTCCAATTTTGCATATAGATTTGTGGGTACACTTCCTTCAATTTCTAGAAGGCTCTTCTTGAAGGTAAGCAAATGCTCTATAACAATATCTTCAATCTTCAACTTGTCTGATTCCTCATATTCATTATAGTATTTATCAATTGAAACCAATTTTCCTTGTTCAATTTCTCTCTTTTCCATCATTTTCATGTCAGGTTTCCATAGTTTTTCTATTTTCTTTTCTTCTCCTGTTGTGCTTTGCTCTTTAGGCTTGCTTGATCTTGTAACTCTAGGAGTGACAACCTTTGCTTGTTCTATTTGTTTTTGTGGAGGAGGTGGACTATCTACCATAACTACCTCAAGAATGATACGGACATTAGTACTTCCACTTGCTACTCCAAGAGATCTCTCTTCCATCTTTCTTTTGACTTCTTTCAATTCCTCTTCTGTCATTCCAGCTTGTATGCCACAGTCATGAATAAGGTTAGAAATTTTTATTTTCCTTGGTCCTCTAGACTATTGGTCTTTCACCTTTACTGAATTTTCTTCATAGGCTCCCCATCTTTCTTCTGTAGTGTCAACTTCTAAAGAAAGAACATGTTCTACTTGCATGGTGAGTATTTCAAAACTCACTTCATAACCCATGGGGTAGCACCACTTCTTCCTAGGTGTAACTACTTCAAAAGATACACAATCAGTTCCAACCATGAAATAGATTGTATACTTGTAATTTTCCACAATGTCCTCATGTAACCTCTGTCCTCATGTAACCTTTATCTTGTCTTCATCTGTTTCTATAGAATCTTGATCATGGAAAATAGTTCTCCATCTACCCAACTTGTATTCTTTCTTTTGTAGCTTTGTGAAATGAGTATGCCAGTGGGTACTCCAGACTTCCAACCACTAAGATGTAAACTAGGAAACTTGTGCTCAATCTGAATGAACATATGCATCAACAACCAACCAAATCTGAAAGTTTTACTTTTATCCTTCTTCACTGGCTTCACATTCTCCAAAAATTGTTGAGCCAGAACTTCACATAGGTTATATTTTATGTTTTCCTTTACCATTCTCCATGCCTCATGATTACTCCAGCAGATACAGAGTTAGGTCTGCTACTATAGTATAATTTATATCTGAGTATCATGGCAATCAATCTCACATCTTGCTGAAAGATGTTGCTTATTGTCATTGCCCTCCTATCCCATTTAGAATGTGTTAGGGTTTTGACTTATTTTTTCACATGCTTTTCCATAATAGGTATAACTCCAGTGTTGTCTAATCAAGTTATCTCATGAATTAGGTCACTACAAATCTTCACAGGTTTGTCACCAATCCACATGAACTGATCATGAACCCTTCTCATCAATATCTTGAACCATTCATTTTCATAAAAATTGTATAAATCCATAATCTTCATTATGCTCAGATGACTAATGTGTTTGAATTCTTCCTTCATGATCCCTTTCTCAGTCATATCTTCCATTTCAGTGAATATTTCATTGTCTCCCAATGTATCATACTTACAATGTATGTAAGCACTAATGTCTGTTAGAATGAATTTATAATAACTAAGAGGGGGGATGAATCAGTTATCCTTAGGTCCAAATGTGCCCATATAAAAATTTATACCACTTCAACAACTCAGATCTGCTCAGAAGCAATAAACAACAAAAGTGTGCATTTTACTGTACTAATGAAATAAGCTTACAGAAACTTAACGGTAAAACACAACATAAACATTCACACATTTAACACCATGATTTAACGTGGAAACCCAATATGGGAAAAACCACCAGTAACATGCTACCAAAATTTCACTCTTCTAAAGTGAGCTCTGTTAGGAGCCAACCCTATCAAAGGTTACAAAACACACTGTCAAATGTGACCTAGTTAAAGGATTTAATCACCTTGTTAGGAGTGGCCTTGTTAGAGGACTTAGAACATTCCAATATGAATGTCACCTTGTTCAAAGGATTTATACAATGACTGTTAGGTCAACCTGGTTAAAGGATTTGAACTGATACAATGGTTAGAAAGTAATCAGCAGGTGTGATATGATACATACAACTTACTTTGCAAATCCAGATCCAATTTCAGCTCTAATGCTAATTCATTGAGTGGCCTCCATTTTCATCTCAAACTTCAGATCTACTTGGAAATCTGTCAAGCAATCTCTCTTTGCTTCTCTACTCAGCCTTCTTTGCTAGGTCTTTCCAATCATTCAATTAACCATGCAATAATCTTGCATAAAACTTCTCCTTACACTTGGATACCATGAGAATAGCCTCTATAGGTTATATTATACCTCTTCATCTAGGTCAAATAGATCTTTTGTCGCTTAATCAAGATCGTAGATCTTAGGTTAGGTCAGATCCAACAGATCCTTCCATCATTACATTTTATTTACTTCTCTAATACAATCATTAATTAAACATTGAATCCATGCACTAATAACGGTTTCCCATGCATTAAATGAGTGTGGACCAATCTTAATTAACAATACATATCCCAATAAAATCAACTATGTCGGCCAGAGATCTCAAATCTCATCAATTACTAAAATACTATTGCTCGGCTTTCTCTGTCTTCCTCGGCATTTTACTAGCGCTCAGCATCATCTTTTCTTTGCTTGGCATCACCTTTCACTTTTCTTGGCATTGACTTTGCTTTGCTCAGCATCGACCTTCCAGTAAATTGTCAGTGAAAGATAAACAACATATCACTTTGCCAAAGTGCCAAATGATCAAGTACCCGGGTGTACACTCATAACTCAACCTTTTCCTCGGTCTTCTTGTTATCCTATTCTTCAAATATTCATCAATCAATAGATATGGTGCTCAAACATATAGCAATAGTCTCACCAGTTAAGATTTGACATCAATCAAAAAATAACAATTGTCTATATTGTAGCAATCTTTCCAATAATGTCCCTCTTTGGCATTGATGGCAACACTAAACTGTAAAACAATAATTTCCAACCAAAGTTACCATACAATCCAAAATGTGCGTGTGTTCCTTGATATGAACAAATCTTCATTAATGTATTTAGCTTCATTCTGACTCCCTTTGTGTGTATAATCACACTGAAATGTTTTCTATTGCTTGTTCAGCTCCCTCTTTTAGTAATATCTCCCTTATATCTGTTGTTTTTATCAATAATTTGTTTTAGAAATAATCTCCCTCTTTGAAAACAATGCCAAATATGTTGACATCTTTATTATGTAGATTCATCTTTTTCTAATCTTTGTATCATGTTGTTCATGTCATCTTTGTTTATGACTGATCTTCTTTTTTGTTCTTGTCTTCTACTTCATAGTTTTTAGGAAGCATCCTAAGAATGTGACTCACTGTGCATCAATGTGTCAAGTGTTCTGATTAAAACATTTGATGCAATAGTACCATTCAGAACTAGTTAGCCTCTGCTAGGGGAATCACCCCCAATTTACCTCTTAGATACTCATGAGCATCCTTGGGTAATGCTTTTGTAAATATGTATGCCAACTGTTCCTTAGTATGTACATATTCCAGTCTCACTTCCTTGTCTTGAACTAGCTCCCTCAAGTAATGATACTTGATAGCTATATGTTTTGTCTTAGAGTGCATTACAGGATTTTTTGAAATATTAATGGCACTAGTGCTATCACAATATATGACAACTAGTTCTGTGATCTCCTTCTTCATACCTTTCAGTAGTATCTTCAACCACACAATGTTTGAACAATTTACTGCTGCTGCCACATAATTGGCTTCAGATATATATTGTGAGGTGCAATTCTGTTTCTTACTTGTCCAGGAAACTAATCTTTTCCTCAAAAGAAATGCTCCTCCTGTGGTGCTTTTTCTATCATCCATATTACCATCCTAGTTAGAATCAATATAGACTCTGAGTTCAAACTTGTCATTCCTTTTGTAATCTTCTGTACCTTTCAAATATCTTAGAATTCTTTTTACTGCCATTATATGTGTCTCTTTTGGATTAGCAAAAAATCTAGCAAAAATTCCAACTACTAATGCAATATCAGGTCTACTGTGTACAACATATTGCAGCTTACCAATCATTGATCTGTACAGTGTTTGATTTACCTCTTTTGTATCATCATTCTTTGTCAACTTGTGTCTAGTAGCCATGGGTGTACTCATTGGTTTTGAATCTTCCATACCAAAAGTTTTAAGTATCTCCTTGACATATTTTGATTGAGTAATATAGATACCATTCTTCATTTGATGTATTTGTAAACCAACAAAGAATTTTATCTCACCATTCATAGACATTTCAAATTCAGTTCGCATCTCTTTTGCAAATGCTTTGCATATCATATCTTGTCCACCGAATATGATGTCATCAACAAAAATTTCAGCCAATAAAATTCCTTTACCTTGCTTTGTCTTCAAATACAAATTGTTGTTGTCATTTGCTCTTGCAAATCCAATCTTTATCAGATAATTGTGTAATCTTTCATACCATGCTCTGGGTGCTTGTTTCAATCCATATAATGCCTTGTGCAGTTTGCAAACCATGTTCCTCTTGCTTGGGTCAACAAATCCATCAACTTGTTCAATATATACTTCCTCTTCTAATATCCCATTTAGAAATTTTGACTTCACATCCATTTGATAAACTTTAAATCCTTTGTAGGCTGCATATGCAATTAAAGTTCTTACACCTTCCAATCTTCCAACTGGGTCAAATGTCTCTCCATAGTCAATTCCTTCCTCTTGTGCATAACCTTTGCATACCAGTCTTGCTTTATTCCTTGTTACCTCTACATGTTCATTTATCTTGTTTCTGAATACCCACTTAGTACCAATTACATTTTTTTTGTCAGGCCTCGGTACTAGTGTCCATGTCTTGTTCTTTTCTATCTGGTCTATCTCTTCATTCATGGCTTGAATCTAGTCTTCATTGTCTAAAGCATCTTTTATTATCTTAGGCTCAAAATCACATAGCAAACATGTGTCTTCTCTTAATTTGCTTCTTGTCATAACTGCAAAATCCTTTGCTCCTATGATTTGATCAGGTTTATGGTTCCTTCTCATGTATTTTTCCAAAGTAGGCTCTTTCTCAGCTTTAGTTTGATCATTCATGTTTAGTTCAGGTTGAAACTATGACTCAGCATCTCCATCAGATAGCTCGGTAGTCACCTCATGTTGCCCGACAATTTTGTTTTGTGTCTTGGCAGGTGCGGACTGTTGCTCGAAAACTTCATTTTTAGTTTCGTTAGAATCCTCCTCTTCAAGGTAAGTGAATGATCTGTAACGTTCAGGCTCAATCATGCTTTCAGCTTCATTTCTCTATGTATATTAATCAATTCTAACATTTACACTTTCCACAATTTTGTTAGTATTAGAATTCAAGCACTTGTATGCTTTACTCTTAGTAGAATATCCAAGAAATATGCCTTCTTCTCCTTTAGCATCAAGCTTACCATTTCTATTATCCTTCAGTATAAAACATTTACTCCCAAAGACTTTAAAATAACTTACAGTAGGTGCATACCCATACCATATTTCATAAGGTGTAGCATTTGTACCTTTCTTGATTTGTACTCTATTCAAGGTATAAACTACCTGTACTTACAGCTTCTCTCCAATATTTCTATGCAACATTTTTTTCCATCATTAATGTTCTGGCACAATCCATGATAGATCAATTTCTTCTTTCAGCTATACCATTCAGTGGTGGTGTCCTAGGTGCGAACATATATCTTTTTATCCCTCGATCATTGTAGAACCTGTTAAACTCATTAGAAATGAACTCACCTCCTCTGTCAGATCTCAAACATTTTAGACTCTTACCTGTTTCCTTTTCAAATTTTTCCAAGTACCACTTAAATAACTCAAATTCTTCAGATTTTTCTTTAAGAAACATAACAGTCATCATCCTAGAGTAGTCATCTACAAATAGAATAAAATATTTGTCTCCACAGTAACTTTTCTCACCAATAGATCCACAAAGGTCAGTATGAACCAATTCCAAAATATTCTCAG
>MU223409.1:106723-117764 GCA_018584345.1 Thuja plicata | reverse complement strand
ACTTCCTTTATCCTATCATAATATTGCACTATATTTTCTCCTTCTTGCATTTTTAAATCATCAAACTTACCTCTCAAGATTTTAGATTTGGATCTTAGTACATTCGTATCACCTCCATAGATGGTTTCATGGGCATCCCACATCTTCTTTGTGCTTGTACAATCCTTGATGTCCTCAAATTCATGATAGTTCAGGGATGATGCAACTTCCAACATTGCTTGATTATGTTCATGTTTTTCTCTTAATTGTGCAGCATTTATAACTCCAGTAGGGGCTACATATTTTTGTTCAATATGTCATTTAGCAAAATTACCAATACTAGCCAAGTGAAGTTTCATCAAACTTTTCCATGCAAGAAATTTATCCTTGTTATTCTTCGGTCCATCCCTTTTATACATCTTGATCTTTATCTCCAGGTACCTTCAAAATATTTCAAGAGAACAAAGCTCTGATACCAATTTTTAGAATGAATTTAGAATAACTGAGGGGGGTGAATTAGTTATCCTCAGGTCCAGATCTGCCCATATAAAACTTTATACCACTTCAACAACTCAGATCTTCTCGGCGACAATAAACAACAAAAGTGTGTAGTTTACTGTACTAATGAAATAAGCTTACAGAAACTTAACAGTAAAATACAACATAAACATTCACACATTTTGACACCATGATTTAATGTGGAAACCCAATATGGGAAAAACCACCAGTAACATGCTACCAAAATTTCACTCTTCTAAAGTGAGCTCTGTTAGGAGCCAACCCTTTCAAAGGTTACAAAACACACTGTCAAATGTGACCTGGTTAAAGGATTTAATCACCCTATTAGGAGTGGCCTTGTTAGAGGACTTAGAACATTCCAATCTGAATGTCACCTTGTTCAAAGGATTTATACAATGACTGTTAAGTCAACCTAGTTAAAGGATTTGAACTGATACAATGGTTAGAAAGTAATCAGCAGGTGTGATCTGATACATACAACTTACTTTGCAAATCCAAATCCAATTTCATCTCTAATGCTAATTCACTGAGTCGCCTCCATTTTCATCTCAAACTTCAGATCTTCTTGGAAGTTTGTCAAGCAATCTCTCTGCTTCTCTACTCATTCTTCTTTGTTAGGTCTTGCCAATCAGTTACTGAACCATGCAATACTCTTGCATACAACTTCTCCTTACACTTGGATACCATGACAATAACCTTTGTAGGTTATATTATACCTCTTCATCTAGGTTAGATAGATCTTTTTCTGCTTAATCAAGATCGTAGATCTTAGGTTAGGTCAGATCCAACGGATCCTTCCATCATTATATTTTATTTACTTTTCCAATACAATCATTAATTAAACATTGAATCCATGCACTAATAATGGTTTCTCATGCATTAAATGAGTGTGGACAAATCTTAATTAACAATACATATCCCAATAAAATCAACTATGTTGGCTAGAGATCTCAAATCTCATCAATTACTAAAATACTGCTACTCGGCTTTCTTTGTCTCCCTCGGCATTTCACTGGCACTCGACATCATCTTTGCTTTGCTCGGAATCACCTTTTGCTTTTCTTGGAATCAACTTTTCTTTTCTCAACATCGACCTTCCAGTGAACTGTCAGTGAAAGATAAACAACATATTAGTTTGCCAAAATGCCAAATGATCAAGTACCCTGGTGTATACTCATAACTCAACCTTTTCCTCAGTCTTCTTGTTATCCTATTCTTCAAATCTTCATCAATCAATAGATATGGTACTCAAACATATAGCAATACTCTCACCAGTAAAGGTTTGACATCAATGACAAAATAACAATTGTCTATATTGTAGCAATCTTTATAACAATTAGGTCACTGCAAATCTTCACAGGTTGGTCACCAATCCATATGAATTGATCATGAACCCTTCTCATCAATATCTTGAACCATTCATTTTCATCGCACTTGCATAAATCCATAATCTTGATTATGCTCAGCTGACTAATGTGTTTGAATTCTTCCTTCATGATTCCTTTCTCAGTCATATCTTCCATTTCAGTGAATATTTCATTGTCTCCCAATGTATCATACTTACAATGTATGTAAGCCCTAATGTCTTCTACATGCAATACGCCATGTGGGGTTTGTGAAAACGCTCCTTTTGGATCCTCTTCACAAGACTTATATGAATGTTTCTTGAATTTTTATCTAGGACGATCAACAACATCAAAAATGATAGGTGCATCCATAGCTTAGATGATAAAAAACACCTTTCTCTGCTGAAATTTGAGTGTTATGCTCTAATCGATCACACATGACAAATGTAGTCTGAATGCTTTTTCTCTCTAATCTCCTTAGCTCACTCTTTGTTAAATGGTGAATAGATAGGCTATCAAACAGTGCTTTATACAAGTTAGGTTATAACTTTCATTTTCACTTTAAACTGTCCAGTCGGCTGCTAAATCTCGCAAACAAAATATACAACTAGACGAATGGTGTGCTCTTAGGTATATGATCCATAATTTCGGCTTAGTTCACACATAAGCTCACATGAGCTCAATCAACGAATTTCAGGGCAGGATAAATTTTGATGTCTATATCCAATGCTCTCCCTAAGGCCATGATCGGCCAATTAGGTCAATTTTGTCTTTCTATCTTCATGCGAAGATTCAGTAGCATCTATTGACTCTCCCTGAACTGATGTCTCACTTTTTCCTTTGATCTGCCAAATCTTGCCACTATTTTTGTCTTCTACTCTCTTAAAACAATTTTCAAAATCATTCTTCACATTTGCAACACTCTTGCCAGTATCATTTCCATTCTTCTGTGAATTCATAGGAGGTGGTGTTCTTCTGTTATCTACTCCATTATACCTGCAAAACTTTTCTATATGTCCTGGATTATTGCATTTGTAACATATAGGAGGTCTTCTTTCTTGATTAACTTGTAACTTACAATACTTCACAATGTGCCCAATGTTATTACATTTGTAGCATGTAGGTTTCATTGTAGGTTCTCTTCCACTGTCTTTTCTATATCCAGATTGATTAGGCCTTCTGCATTCAAATCTTCTTGTGCCCATATCCATTATAGTTACAATAATAACCATAAAAAGTTCTAAAAGGGGCATTACCTCTACAGTATCTCTTCATGTGTCCAAACTATTGCAACCAAAGCATCTACCTCTGAAAGGTCTGATATACTCTTTAGGTTCTTTAATAGATGGTTTATCAGCATCAATCTTCTCATCTGATTTCTCTTCCTGATTCTTTGAACATTCAGCTTCATTGAAGCCAATACTAGTCATATCACCTTTAGGTTTCTGTTTGTCTAGCTGCTCATCAATCAAGTCACTGCTGGTGTGAAGTTTCTCAATGTGTTTCTTTGCTTCAACAAGTTCACCTTTCACAATCTGATTATATTTCTCCAATTCCAAGTATTTGTTCTTGTAGTTGTCAGCCTCATCCTTCATTTGATTCAATGCACTTGTTAAGGTTTCTTCAATTTCCTTCTTAGCATTCTTCTGCATTTGTACTTCTTTAGCCATAGATTTATTTTCAAGTTTCAGAGTCTCAATTTCTTCTTTTAGTTACTTCACCTGATCTGAATTGTCCTCATCTGAATCTTCTTTTATCTAGACCACAAGATCTTTTCTTTGACATCTGGAAAGCTTAAGTTGTTCTTTGAGTTTCTTTATAAATTTCTCAACTCTACGCATGTTGAATCTCAATTCTCCATTCTCTATTTTTTCTTTATAAAGGTCTTCAAGTGCAGCATCAAAATTATCTTGCAAATTGTCCAAATCCATTATGATCTCCCTCAAGTTGTTAGGCTTTCTCTCCAAGGGCCAAAAGCTCTGATACCAATTGTTAGGATTGGATTATACTGAGAGGGGGGGGGTGAATCAGTATAATAGCACTTTAAACTAATTCTTCAACCACTTCAACATTAATCATATATTTGTAGTAAAGTAAAGAACATAAGAAAATTACACAATACTCATAACACCATGTTTTGTTTACGAGGAAACCCTAGCCAAGGGAAAACGTCGGTGGGGATGATACCCACAAGCATTTACTAAAGTATAATGTCCCTGTAAGGAGACCTAGCCCTGTTAGGAGCTGAATATTACATATTAAATTTCCTTTTTAGAGGAATAACAACCCTGTTAAAGGTTCACAACACCCTGTTAGGAGCTTTTGAGCTTACAAATCTTACAATGTAATTCTGTTACAAAAGGTTCTCAGGCATGAACAAAAATAGCATCATAAATGCTTTGATAGTTCCTTCATAGCTCTACCATTCTCTGCTCTTCCCTTTGCATGTCTACCCTTCTAGATAACTATTATACACATATACATAATCTTTACCAAAAAGATCTTACATATATATCTCATAACTTTACAAATTCGGCTCTCTAGATGAATATTACAAATATTACAAAGTCGGCCTTCAAAACACAATATATTTAATATAATAATATCAAATACATATTTGGTGCTCTTGCATAGTCAATGTATAGGCTATCAACAACCAAAAAACAACTTCGATTGCCTGGATTCCAAGTCATACTCCCTCAGTCTTCATTGTTGTCCAACTGCACTGTATCGTTGTTCTTCTGCAGTCTCTCTGTCTTCAAATCCTTATAACTCATCATAAAATTAACTAAATCCAAATTGATCTTAGGTGGAGGTCATACATACTCCATACTATCTTACTCTAAGGTCACTTTCCCTAATTCATCGATCTCTATCTTCGACATCCAAAATACTTCTGTATCTTTGCTACTATACTTAGTCGATTTATGAATCAACAAAACTTAACTTCAAAGTAATCGATCTTAAACCCAGATGTGTTGCCATAAATGACAACCAAAAAGTGAATCACATTTACCAAAATAGATCACTTGCCAACAGATTTAGTGAAATCTATGCACCAGTCCTTGATACTATCAAAGGAGGACTCAAAACAAAGTTTGTATGGACCAAGGAGGCCAATGAAGGATTTAAGAAATTGAAAAAGGAAGTAGCCACCCAACCAATACTGGTTTTACCAAGATTTGATAAAATTTTCATTGTGGAATGTGATGCTAGTAATATAGCAGTGGGTGTAGTCCTAAGTCAGGAAGGAAGACTAGTAGCCTTCTTTAGTGAGAGGCATAATGAGGCAAAGTCTAGATACTCTTCATATGATCTTGAGCTTTATGCATTGATGCAGGCTCTTAAGAAGTGGAGACACTACTTGTTTCCCAAGGAATTTTTGGTTTATACTGATAACCAGAACTTAAGCTACATAAATACACAGGAGAAGCTTAGTTTGAGGTATATCAAATAGATGGAGTTTCTGTAATCATACACCTTCACTATCAAGCACAAAAGGGGGTGAATAACAAGGTAGCAGATGTCCTTAGTAGGAGATTGCTCACCATCAAAGAGATTTAGTTGTAGAGAATAGGTATTGAAGGATTCAAAGACCTATATGAGGGAGATATTGATTTCTCAAATATTCATAAGGTGTGTACTGATTTTGAGAATCACTTTCATAGTGAGGTTGCAAACTATACCTTGCAGAATGGTTTTTTGTTTAAAGGAAAACAATTATGTATTCCAAGGGGTTCCATGAGGGAGAACCTCATCCAAGAGAATCACAATGGAATTTTGAGTTGACACTTTGGGTTGAATAAGACCCTAGACTTAGTGGAAAGGTTCTATTGGTGGCCTAAAATGCAGAAATATGTTAGAAGGTATGTGGAGTAGTGTGGAGTATGTCAGAAGGCAAAGAGGAATAATCAAATGTAGGTCTTTACCAGCCACTACCCATCCCAAATAGACCATGGGAGTGCATAAGTATGGATTTCATAGTGGGGTTACCTAGGACTCCAACTAGTCTAGACAGTGTGTTTGTGGTTGTAGATAGATTTAGTAAGATGATTCACTTCATCCCATGTAAGGAAACCCATGATTCCAGTCATATTGCCCACCTTTTCTTCAAGGAGATAGTTAGGATACATGGCTTACCAATGAGTATTGCTACAGACAGAGATGTGAAGTTTATGGGGCACTTTTGGAAGACCCTATGGAAAAGACTAGGGACCAATTTGTCTCATGGATCTACATATCATCCTCAAACAGATGGTCAGATAGAAGTGATGAATAGGGTTCTTGGAAACTTGCTAAGATGTTTCACAAAAGAGTATGGGCAAGGATGGGAACAAGTTATCCCACAGGCAGAATTTGGCTACAATGATAACACAAGTAGGACTATTGGTAAGAGTACATTTGAGATTGTATATGGTATACATTCAAGGGGTGTACTGGAGATTAGGGACTTAAAAGGATATGAAGGTAATAGTGGACATGCAGATAACTTTGCAAATTCAATGAGAGAAGTCCATGAACAAGTGAAGAATGCTCTAATGGAGGCCAATCAAAAGTTGAAGGCTAAGAAAGATGAAGGAAGAAGAGACATACAATTTTAGGTAGGAGACTTGGTAATGGTGTAATTGAACAAGGCTAGGCTATAGAAGGGATTACCAAGCAAACTGCAAATGAAGAGGATTAGACCATGCAAAGTGTTAGCTAAGTATGGCTCCAATGCCCACAATACAGAACTCCCCAAGAAAATGTCTATTTCTCCAATCTTGAATGTGAAGGATTTGATTCCATATAAAGGACCAGAGATGGATGAAGGGGAGTACAGTACATATGTGACTAAGGATGTGGAAGAGCTCAAGGTACCTGTTAGAATTAAGCCACAAGTGGAGAAGAATCTGGATTCTAGAGTGAAGAAGAACACAAGAAAGAAAGAATACATGGAACACTTTGTGAAATGGGAACACAAACCTGAGGTAGAAGCTACATAGATATCAGAGGAAGACTTCAAGAAGCATGGAATAAGTATGGAGTTCATTACACCCAAAGTACCTTGATTTTCTTGTTGCAGGGGGAGGATGGTGCAGGAGCACCTTAAGGTTTTGTTAGATCTTTAAAGCATTTTGGCTTGTAGGTTGGTTTGGCCAACCAAAAAAGTTAATAATGAATAAATATGAAGTCCCAAGTGTGTTTATGAGTGTGTTTAGAGGTAGGATTGATTAGGGTTTAAGTGCTTGATAAGATCAAATAGGATCTAGGTGCTTAGGTCCTAGAAAGTCAACCAAAAGGTCAAAGGTTGACCAAAACTCCAAAATGGAGTGGCACTTAGGATTTTTATGTTTTTGAATGTTTTAAGGTCATATTAGGTGGTTTAGTATTGAGTTGGTCCATTGGAAGTAGAAGTTTTCCATTTGTGCAAAAGTTGTAAAAGTTGCTCATGACAACTTTGCAACTTTGCAAAGTTGTCATGACAACATTTCCTAAAAACTAGGAAATGGATTTAATGGTGCCCAAATCCCAACATGAGGGTCCAAAAATGTGATAATATGGTATATAAGGTGGATAAAACCCTAATCTGATAGTTAGTTTTCTTTGTGTACGGACTGTGTGTTGAGAAGGAGAGAATTACATTGTATTTTGTTAACAGAGCCATCATCCAATACTTTAATGGATTGAATGGAGTAAACTAATGCATTGAGAGTATTTTGTGTGTTATGTAGTTGATCTTTGTGCCATTTATTTGATCTTTTAGTCCTACTCGTTAACATTTTACAAATTCTTTAAATTTTACTGGTTCACTATCCAGTTTTGAGCCAGTTATGTAAATAATGGCTTTTCTTGGAATTCATGTAGTCCAAAACTCTATGACCACTTGGAATCAATAAAATCACTGTATATATGTTGTAAATATTGTGTGTGGATTCTCTATGTGCATGGAATATATGAGAACAATCAGACCCTAGGCGAGTACTATGTATTCTGGCTAGGAAGTCTGAACAGTTCAGAAGAAATAAGAATTGCTTATGGATTGGTGTGTGCCAATCAATGGTGAAGTAGTGTAGGGGCATGTATCTCAGACATGTGGATGCAAGGAAGAGTGCAGAGGAGGTCAAAAGAGCACCTGTTGAAAGCCAAGAAGCCAAACCATTTTACATGCCCTAGAAACCCTTATAAGTAGGGGTTTGGTGAAAGTCCAGTGTATGGACAGAGTGGGGAACTAAAACCTTGAAAATCCTAGAGCCTAGGATAGTCATATAAAGAATCAATAATTGATTCATAGGGTTTTAAAGGGATTTTTTGAGAAAATCCAAGATTACAGTGTGTAGGAGGGCTAATTAGGCCTAAAAGGCTACAAGTCCTAAAACCCTAAAAATTAAGAGCATGTTTGAAACCTAATGAAAGGATCCATCAAAATGGATCAAGTCTAGTTGAAAGTGACCTAAGGATGATTAGGAATCCTATTTCTACTGGCAAGGACAGTTTAGGAAGAAAGTGGCAATGATAAGCCTAAGGGTGCATAGAAGAATGGATAAGGAATTAAGGAGAGTTTGAAGTTGGTGGAGAGTTCTCAAGGAGATAGGGGAACATAGAGTTGTCCTCTAGTTAGGGTAGAGATAGGAACCCTAAGAAGACCAAAGAAAGGGTCTTGGAGAGAGAAAGAAGGCTCTAGGAGTTGGATCTTTCCATCATCTGTTATGAGAGTTATTTCATAATCATGTGTTCTTTGTGTATAACATAAGGAAGTGATGACTCCCATATGATTTTCACTTAATATTGTAGAAGTTATTATAAGGTGATGATCTTGTAATAACTTATCTATTGTAATTAAATATCATGAGAATGATAATTAAATTATGATAGTTTATATCCTATAAATCAATATGAACTAGAAGGTATTGTCTAAATACTTACTAGTTCTATTGTATGGGTATGTTATGTCTATATGATAAGTACCATATATGTGATGCTAGTGCACATCTCATGCAAGACATTTTGAGTATTTGGTGAATATCATGGACTTGATATTTGAAGGCCATTACTTTGAGTACTTGGTGAGTATCATGGATTTGATACTTGAAGACCATTACTCATAATAATAATTTTGAGCAATTGGTGAATATCTTGTGAGTTGATATTTGAAGACCATTTCTCTGAGTACTTGGTGAGTAACATGGACTTGATACTTGAAGACCATTACTCATTATATCAGTAAAATGATATAATACTTAAGACGATTATTTATACTCACTTATTACATTGAGGTAATATATTTATCTTCCCTAGTTAAAAGGGAGTGTTAATGTTATAGCTTCGGTCAGATCTATAATATACATACTAAGTTAATCTGATAATAATATTATATTGTTAATATAATATAATATAATATTGTCAATTAAATTAACTTCATATGAGATCATAGATATATATATAATTGAGATATTATATATGTGTGTGTGTGTGTGTTTGTGTTATTTGAATCGACTGAGACTTGGTAACATATTATCAACGACTTTATGCATAGCCATGTTGACTATCATCGAAGGTTATTAGTAACACAATAATATGTGTTACGATCCACATTGTTATATATATATGACCAAGATCGTTATAATCTGCATTGTTATCGCCTGTTATATTAAACCGCATATATGATACGATAGTTATCATATATTATCATTTGTGTTACGTTGATTATAATATTGAAATGGTTCGATTAAGGATCATGTCTCATGTAGAGACATAACTCTACTATGTAGATACATGCCTATACATGAGAGATGTTAATGTATATATGTACAATTCAAATTTGTACTTGAAGACACAGAAATAAATAACAGTGATCTCTCAAGTGCAGATTTGGATATTGAATAAAAGAAATATTACATCAGTATTGGGTGCCAGCAAGAAATTGAGTCCACTTTATGGCCAAAAAGTGGAACTATTTTTCCTGTTTTTTCAAATTCGTCCCATTTGACCTAAAGATTTGAGGCACTTAGACATGGAATCTTTCAAAAAGTCACTAATATCAAATTTTAGGATTCAAAGTCTAGTTTCAAAATATGTGATTTTTTAAAATGCCCAGATGATAAATTTCAAATTTCAATGGGGATTACTAAAACCCTCATTTTAAAAGTCACTCTTTCAGGACTATACCATGCGTGTGTACGGCAAGCAAAATCAGACTCAAATGACACTATTTATCTAAACCCTTTTGGGAAATGGTAAGTAACACAATTAAGATTGATTAGAATATTTTTCCATATTTTTTTGTTAAATATTTTTGTTTATTAATTATATATTGGGCTCAATCGTTGTTTATAAAATCTCTTGTGTATGGCAAGCATAATTCGCCCTAAACATTTGATTTTTTAATAAAAAAAAATTTTCAAGTGTGTAGAATTATGTGTAGTTTAATTTCATATAATTTATTTTTCAATAAACCTTTTTAAAAAAAAAGTTATTAAAATTATAAAAAAGCTTGTATTCTCTTTCCTATAGACATGTTTTAGTACAAAATGATTGAAAAATAGAAATATTAATCAAATTTAAAAAAAAATTACATATTATGAATCTTCATTGTCTAATCTAAAATGGGTTTTTTTTTTCGTCAAAAAATTCCTCAAAAAACCCAATCTGATCTGTGGCCAAAGTGAGTTTCGTGTGTGCATATGGACATGGCCTTCAACATTCAAGTCAAACCAGATCCAAAGCCAAGGGTCGGTTGACCAAGCCTTTCCCAAGGCTAAACCCGAACCACTTTTGGCAGGCAAAATTTCAATTTTATAAAATGGGGTGGCGTTATTAAACGGGTTGACGTTTCAAAAATAAAATGTCACCCTATTTCATTTCGTAGCCATTGGAAATTGGTTTAAACCAAAACGGGGTGATGTTTCATTTTTGAAACGTCACCTTGTTTTATAACGTCACCCCGTTTCATATTTGACCATTTTTTTTAAATCTTCTATTTTTTTTACTGCATCAGCATTCTTGTACTTGAAGTACGGTCGACAACGATCAAATTTGCAGAATTTGGACAACTTTTGCATTGTTTATTGACTATTTTATTCTCCATTTGAAGGCATCAATCATTGGGAGCATATAGAACAATTTTTTGCAGGTTTAAACTATTGAAGGCATTTGTGTGATTGATTTAAATTATTAATCATGGGATGTAAACAATGTCAAAAGAAGAAACAAAGGAG
>MU223409.1:72871-98529 GCA_018584345.1 Thuja plicata | reverse complement strand
AATAATTTATTAAATAAATTTGACATACATTGCATTTTTCATAATAAAAATAACAATAAATACTATTAAAAAAAACAATAATTAAACTTAATATACTAAAAAAATACCTACGTGCAAGTGGTGTAGATGGCAAGCGAAGAGGTAGAGGTGGTGTAGACGGCAACTAAGGAGCTGCAACTCTAAAGGGAAAAAAACAACAAATATGATTAGAAAATAGTTAAAACTACTAAAAAATTTAAAAAAATGACAACAAAACTAAAAAAAAATTGAAAACATCATCACCTGAAGGAGTTTGGGCTCTAACAAAACAGGGTAGAGCTCTGGAGCGGGATCACGCTAGTTAAAAATGACAATAAAAGTGCCAAAAAAAAATTCAAAACAGGGTCTCGTATGAAACGTCGCCCCGTTCTGAAACGGGGTAGTGTTCTAAACGTCACCCCATTTTGAGCGCAACCCCATTTAGCTTCGGGACCCCGTCTCTTACGGGGTGACGATTTGAATTATGGCTCGGGGTCCCAAACTGAAACATCACCCCGCTATTCTAAAATATCACCCCATTATTTTAGAATGTCACCCCGTTTCTTGAAGCACGATTTCGAAAAAACTACTAAGGTAAAAAGTTCCTAGTCAATTGGACTCATCTTCTTGCACACACCCATTATATACACAAAATTTTAGTATATTAAATCACATGTGATCTAGTAGTTTAACAAATATAAATGGATTTAAAGTATTCCAAATACTCCTAATATCCCAATTTATACTTCTTCATTATATGATATACAACGTGTTTCCTCTTCTACTTCAACCCCATTTCATATTATTTCTTCCCCCTCGTGTTCCACCTCCTGCTTCAACCCCACTTCATCATTTTACTCCCCCTATTGTTCCACCTCCTCTACTTGGTCCCCCGATATTTCCTCTTAATTCCTCCTTGGCATAGTTTTCACAATTAATTATAAAAAAAATAAAGATGTCATGAGTAGTTTCACCAAAATTTGATGTGGTAGAAAATCTATTACAAATGTCTCCACGTTGCAAGAAGATCAAGAGAACCTCAATGCCAATGGTTAACTAGTCCTTGGGAACTTAATTTGGAATAAACAAATTAGGCTCATAGATAAGAATGAAGAAGACATTCATAGAGGTTGATTACCATGTTTCTCAAGGAGGCACCATCCCATTTATTCATGAGAGTAACATTAAAAAAATTCCAAGTGGTAAATACTAGGTTAGTGAAAAGAATAAAGAAGAAAAATAAGCAAAAGAATAATTGAAAGAACATGTATATATATTGACCTCTTATATTATGTCTATTGCTTTTAAAGTACACAACTCTTAGAAGATCTAATACCCTCATATGCAATGCGACAAAGAAACTATTTAAAAGATCAACAATATCAAGCATGATTCTTTTCCTTTGCTGAAAGTGTCGCTGGAGGATTCTTTTCCTTTGTTGGGTGCTGGTGTGAGATGGCGGGATGAGGCTAGTAGAGTGGAAGATGGTTGGGTTATTGTTAAAGGAAAACATCTTAAAAGGTCTTCTTCCTCTTTTGATACGACCCTTCGATCCCATATGAAGGGAACGAAAGGATAGTTCTCTCTCTTCCCACAATTGTACCCCTCTACTCTATCTTTTGTTGTGGTTTGGGAGGTGTCTCTTCTTTGTTTTTCAGTTTGTTTGTTTCTTTTAGGCCTTCTATTTAGGCAGTCTTGCTGGCTTATGGGAACTTCTATTGCTATATTTTAAGTTCCTCTTTTGTACAGGGTTTCGGGGCCCCTTCAAAACCTATTGTTACCTTAATCAAAAACAATATCAAGCATATTACATATATAAGATAGTTGAATTATGGGTTGAATAAATAATTCTCGATGGGCTCAACATTATAGAAGAATCTAGGAACATGCATGAGAAAATTCATGGGGAAGAAGAAAGAAATAGATATTAAGACTCAATTTTAACCAAAAAAAATAAGAAACATAAAAATGTTATTCAAGACCTCTAATAACTAATAATAGAAATAAATTCATATATTCTTGTTTTAGAACATTTTTCTATTATTGAAAACAAATCACTTTAATGGTTCAAAAGTGTTGAACGAAGTTACTTGTTCTCAAATAAATAATAATGACATTAAAAAAATAATTAAACCTTGAGACCAAAAAAGTTTACCATATGAGCTAACTTCTTGGCCATTAGGTCTTAAATTATAAAATATGATCAAGTTGAACTTGTTGATGTGAATTCTTTAAAAAAATTCAAAAATATGATCATAATTGAATTATTTAATAAAGAAATTCTAATTTAGAATTTATAAATAAATTAAGTGACATTTCTTTCTTGCTTGTATGTTACCTTAAACAGTTGTATGATTCTTTGTAAATAAATTGAAGGTGATTCTTTTAACCAAATTGAAGAATTTATTTTTCTTTTGTTGCATCAGAGGTATTCTCGCTACTTAGCCCAACGCCCAACCCACCTTACCTTGGTTTTACTTGCTACCAAGTTGGGGTAAGGAAGGGGTGAGCTGGTGCGACACTAATCCTTTGGGGATGTACCAAGCCGCCCTCAAGCCAGGTGCATCGGATGATCCAAGCTTTGGCGTCAAACTCGAGACTATTGGGGAGAAAACCCAAGACTCAAGCCAACTCCGCTACTCGTGCGAGCTCAAATTGAAGAAGTTATTGCACGCACACACACACACATACACACCTAGAAGCAAACTCATAGCCCTAGAGTCCAAGCAATGTAAACTTTATATCACAAAGTCATTTCTAAAGCAACTTCTTGTCAACATCATAACTTTTGAAGATAAAAAATAATTTAGAAGAATGTGAATATTCTTCCTCTTTACTTTTAATTCTTCTTTACCTTTCCGAGCTTGTAACTTAATTTTATTTTTATGACTCATAAAATGATAGGTATATATTTTTTTCTTAAAAAGAATAGGAAACAATATAATTTTAAAAAAGTGGTTATAGATTAGTTATTAGTTGGTTATGAGAGGAACCCTATGTATACAAGACCATTTTGTAAAGAAAACATTTTTTATTTTAGATATTTTTCTATATAATAATAGATTGAATTTTTTTAAAAACTATTATTTTCTATTGTTCTTTGTAGATTATAGGTTTTGTTTAGCTTGTGATTCTTCTTCGTACTTTTCATACATCTTGGGCTCAAAATGTATTTTTCAATACTAAATCTAGAATAAATTTATTTTTTTCAACCCTTAATGTTCAATTTGTTGAATGTGTTGTACAAGTTCAAAAAAAATTATTTATTTATTTTATTACAAATTTACTCAATTAATAATCTTATAAGTTTTTGTATTTTCTAATTGAAAATATATTCAAATATAAAACCTAAACAATATGAAAAAGTTCCCCCTTCAAATGTAGAAAAAAATCATTAATTCAAATAATTATTTTTCCAAGAATTGTAAATATGTGTTTCTCTCATTAGATGAATCATTTTGATTGGAATAAATCTAATTAATAAGAAATATGTGTATCAACACATAACAATAAGATTTCAAAAAAATAAAAAAAATTAAAGTTGTTCATGTAAGCAGTTAACAGTTATTAGTTCCTGCCGTAGGCAGGATATTATAGCATTCAATGTCATGCTACTGTTTGAATTAGTTGTAATATATTTTGAATTTTCTATATTGTAATAGAAATTATTTATCTCTAATTTTATTGGTTGAATGTGACTACAGTAGTATGTGAGGCTTTTATCTTTTTGTAAGAGATATTTTCATTTTAGTTGTAAGAGATATTTTATTTTAGTTGTCCAATCATAACTTTTTATTTTTTGACAACTTTTTACATTTGTATAGTTCTAATATATTTTGAATATTTTATTATTGATTTTTTGCTACTATTGTTTATAATATATTTATTGCAACTAATTAATTATATTATATATTAATATTAACTTAATAGTATAATATTAATATAATTTTTTATATATTATATTGATATAATATATTATTAGATTCATAACAGTGCACAAAAAATACCAAAACAATGTTAATTTAAATATCATTAATTACTTGAATATGATATTGTAATAGAAATCTTCATTTAATATTTACTATTTAATATTTAATGTTCATCTATAATTAATGATTATATTTACTATTTAATATTTAATGTTCATCAAGCCAAATATTGTAAGGCTTAATCTTTAGGACTGAGGCACGAACTAGACGCTATGCGTCCTTGTTGTTTAACTGTTTCCTGAAGTATATAATGGTGTATGAATAAGACTATCGAATGTTTATGTGCTTTATTATCTGTGACAAAAGTTACTCTGAGTTACCTACAAAACATATATATTAAATATATTAAATTTATAACATGTCACATACTTTTTTTTGGTTCAAAAATAGACATTATTAGATTTCACAATAGTATGTTTTAACAATACTTTAAATCTTAAACCAATTTAATTATATATAATCGATTTCAAGTCTGGTCATGCTCTGCTAGACTCAATTAGCATTTTAATAAATGTTCAAGAAAAAAGAATTTTCAATTTTTTAAAAACAAATAGATAGATCCAAATAAGAAATAAAAATTTACAATGTTTCTTTTTTTATATATTATAGAATTTAAGGAACAAATGTAAAATTGGATTCTTATCATACTTCACATCTTTCTTAATTTTATATTATTTTTTCTAATCAGTTTTATACAAGAAATTGATCAGTAATAAAGTAGTCTTATTATTCAGGATAGTGGAAGAGTACCAATCACAATTATTGTATAGGCCTCAATTATTTTGGAAAAACAGTTAATAATTAGATGGATTGTGCAATTTTATTGATATCAATTGTACACAATTTTTAGAACATTTGTATATACATATTGTATCAATTATGCAATTTTTTTGGCCACATGGAATATGTTTGGTACATCACTTTGAAATGACCACTTGTTGACCCTTGCATGCATAATAGATCCCACAACATTTTTCTTTACTACTGAAAAGCCAAAATAATGGCTATAAGAAACTAGTGACATAAAACAACAAAATTGATCAAAATCCAATGTACCATTTAAAAACTTAAAATGTAAAAATTAACTATACCAACAACTAGTGGTCTTTCCCTAAGATGTTTTTGATATTAAAGCAGCCTAGAACAAGGGGGCTGACCTAAAAGATACAAGAGGCAGAGCCTCAAAAGATCCAGTCACCAAGCAGCAGCAGAGTGACAACAATCAGCTGATTCCCTTCTTTAACATAAAAAACAACATATAACCATAGGGGTTCAAAAAATATCTCCCTAGCATAACAGCAGAATTAAAACTAAACTTACAGGTACTGTAATTAACCATACGAACAGTAAAAACAAGTATGAGAAAGAGTATCAGTTTTAAGAAACAAGCCCACAAGGCTAAAACCATTGAGCTTAAAGCAAGAAATAAAAAAGACCAGATGGGGCCAGCGCCCCAGATGGGTGAGCACCCAAGTCCAGTCATCAGCAAGGAATTGGAAGGTCCTCTTCGACTCTTTATCAGTGTCTTGTTTCTCCTCCTTAGTGCATCACCTTGACAACAAATTCCGTCAGTCTATTGTAGCTATTGTCGAGCGCCTTGAACTTCGCCCTGAGGTTTTTGAACTCGGCATGAATGGCCACACAACCCGCACATGAGTTTGTCAGCCCTTCCTCATCCTTAATCGCATTAGCTTTATCACCCACCATGTTAGGGGCCAGGGAGGAGATGGTGGTGAGGAGATGGTGGTAAGGAACTGGTTCTTTGTCTTGGGGTTCTTTTTGAGGCCAGAATTGCCAATGTTACAGCTGTACAAGACATGGGTCTGCACCCTTTCCCTAAGATGTTCCACAAGACTTCATATTTATTATTGAAAAATGTAACATCAGACATCTTAAAATAACATAAAGTTCACATCAGTAAATACTAAGGCATCTCTGGCTGCAAAATTCAGTCATCCAGCCGGAAAGGGCAAAGCACAAACTGTACCAATGTTAATGGCAGAAAAGAGCAGGCAGGTACCAAATGCAGAGTACCTTTTCAAACTCTGATTTATTCAGGCATGACAAGTTCATTGAACATTGCAACTCCACAAACATACATTTTATGATGACCAGGCTGTTTGCATAACCACTTTTTTAGGTGGAGAATGTGTTTGTTGTGCACAAATCTTTGTTGCTTCTGCCTATGATATCTAATGAATGATGCTCAGAGTTTACTGACATTGCTATACAAACACAGAAACTGTTCATATTGAAATGGAAAACTCTTATATCAATGTGGGTTTTGTCAGAGAGTCAGAAGGAGACAAGAGAGGTCATTATCCTCCATTGAACCTGCACAATTGATTTCATTTTTCATCTGCTCATAAATTCACTGGACATGGTAACTAGTTGCATTGCTGCAGGTTTTCTGAGTAAATATCACCACACCTTTTTATAACAGCCTTTCAATCTCTTTGACCACATTGATTTATAGGACTTCAAGATTTATTGATTGGATGTTTTGACAGTTTTAAGGACTTATATATAGTAATTTATGATCGAATACATTTGGGGACCAGGATCAATTACTTCACTTTTTATTGAGTTGTCAGTTTTATTTTACAAATTGTTTAACTGATTTTCAGATTGTATTAGTTATATTGATGATTAACTGTTAATTTTTTTGGAAAGATCTTGATTCGTGTTTTCTTGGGATTTATTATATTAAAAAAATTAGAAATTTGTATTTTCTTATTTACTATTGTTTTATATTGGTTAAAAACGAAATTTTTATAGAGCAAATTTGGAAGATATTATATTATTAAAAAATATGTGGCTTTACAAGATATTTTATATTAGTGTAGATGAGAAAAGTATTTTTTTCCACTTGTTTTGTGTTATTTTGGGTGGATGTTTCTGATGTCTAGTTTTATTTTATTATTTGGCTATTTTGGCATGTTCATTGATCTCCAATTTTAATATGTAATATCTCTCTATTCATAATGACTTTCGCATTGTTTCTATTAGCTTGTCTATCCTCAATGAGATCTTATAATTTTTGCCCCTAGACAAGATTGCAGTCACGCTCATGTTCCCTTGTCTTCAAAAAATAAATTCTCATATCCACAATTAAGAAATCTCAAATAAAGAAGCTGCTCTATTACATACTTCATAGATTGTTGAGGAACCTATTGTGTAGTTTTGTTTGTATTGAAATAATACAAAAGAATACAAGTTTAGTTAGAAATAGAGGATGTGCAAATGCAACAAATTTAAGATTAGCGTAGCCGTCCTAGTAACCTTACTGGTACTCTAGATTTGGAAATTATTGTACGTGCATATGATAAAGGCAGTAAGATTCTACAACCTTCTCTATTGGCTTCATTTGTAGCTATAGAAGAGAGTGTGTGAAAACATTAGGTAACAAGTAGAGCTTGATCTAGTTCTTATAGGTAGTGATTTTTCCTCTCCTTGACTATAGTGAAGCTATTGAGGACATGATCAACAAATTGTAGCTTCATGAGTGAAGCACATGTCTTGCAACTATTGTTTTTTACATTAGAGAGATTCAACCTCTAGAAATGAATAATTAATTTCTTCCTAGGATGATGATCAAAGGTTCTCTCTCTAGGAAAGTGGTTTACATCTAAGAATCTAATAATAACCTTGTGTGTAGCAATAAGGTTGTGAAGCAATGCAAATGGAGAAAGGTTTATTTCTATTTGATACTTATTATGTAAAACTTTATAGAAGCGGGCCATGAAATGTGAAAGCATATAACTAAAGTGAAAAATAAGCACTTCATAAAAAGAAGTTGGTAAAATTAACTTCAAATTTAAATTTAAGAATTCAAACTCACAACTATACAATTGACCTTTCAAATCCACATCTATAAATCTGATCCAAAATAACAAATTAATAAAATTCATTAATCAAAATTAAATCTTTAATATTATAAAATAATAATTAAATTAGAAACCAAAACATGGATCACGTTTACTTAGACCTGACATCATGTTTAACAACCAAAACACACTAAGAAACATAACATCAATGCTCTGAAAAAGAAAACTCTCACTCATGAATACTTGTCTTTTAAGATCCTCTTATAGCCAGTCCTTTAGTTTTCCACATATACTCACTTTTAAGTTGGGTAATGTGACTGATGGGCCATCATGTACATCCTTCAATCATTCTTCCTTCCTTTTCTCATGAGTTGGCAGCTGCCTACAGATTTTGACACCTCACCTAATGCTAATGCTTGCTGCTTCATTTCTTAAATCATAATAAAATAATATATAACTGCAGCACTCTCTGCCCTGTGACTCTGCACTCAGAATCACTGTCTGAATTCATTTTTTAAAATCATTTCTTAACTCCTTGTTGAGTTAAATGTACTTGTGTCGTAAACACCTACACCTCATGGAAAGTTTATATAATAGAATAAAAGAATTTTGATGTTCATGATATCAAAGAAAGTCTATGGAACATTATATCCCTCATTTTGATTTTAAGAAGTTCCATGTTCAATTTTCTAATTTTATCTTTTATAAAAACTACAAAGTTATAAATAGACACTCAACCTTCATATTGATTTAAGATACTATTTAACGTAATTGAACAAAGTTATCCTTTATGAAAAAGACACGAAATCATAAGAAACTCTTATTGTGTAGTGTCATAAACACCCACATCTCATAAAATCTTTAAATAATAGATTAAAGAACTTTTGAGTTCACGAGATCAAAGATAATCTATGGAACATGTCATTCTAACCTTCAGATTTGCTCAAAGTCTATTAAGAAGTTCAATGATGAGCTCACCTCTTTTCCCAATTTTACCTTTTATAAAAACTACAAATAGACATTCAAACTTCACATAGTTTTCCTAATCAATAAATGCAATTGAACAAAGTATACCATTTATGAGGAAGATAAAAAGTTGTAAGGAGCCCTTATTTTGTAGCGTCATAAACACTCACATTTTATTGAGTCTTTATATAATAGAATAAAAGAATTTTGACATTGACGAGATCAAAGATAATCTATCACTCGAACTTTCAAACTTGCTAAATGATTGTTAATAAGTTTAATCATGAACTCACCTTTTTCCCCAACTCTTCCTTCTCTAAAAACTATAAAAACTACAAAAAGACATTCAAAATTCATATAAATCTACATTATTAATAAATACAATTGAAAAAGACAAGAATTCTTAAGAAACCCTTGCTTTGTAGGGCTGACAATTGATGAGACAGAGTCACATGTACTTTAGCCAACAAGGACACCATAGCATGTACCCTACAAGCTTCTGCCCACATCACAATAACGTGAATGTTTACCTACTGCTTTAGCAGACAGCAAGCTGATAAATTTAGCTGCCCCTCATTTATATAAATAGGGATTTTATTATTAATTCTTTATAAGATCTGAAACTTGTCTTTTCCATAAAAAGGATATGTAATCAACTTGTAAATGAATAAGGATTCCTTAATGTTCTTACAGTGGTACTTGATAGAGAATGACCAGAAGAATTCTACTGTTTTAAGAGCAACTTGATAGAGAATGACCAGAAGAATTCTACTGTTTTAAGAGCAACTTGTTACCCCTGCAACCCAAACACAAATTCTTAAATAAAGATAATCCTTGGTCAAATTCTGTATATTGTGTTTGTCATCAAAAGAATAAAACTAGGTTGCTTTGTCTTGAATACAACGTATTGATAAGCATTTCTAATGAAAAGAACAGTCAAAAGGGAAAAAAATGTTATTAATAGAATTTAATCGGTTACAACTCAGAAAGGCATGGCAGATCAAGTGGATTTTTCCTCAATACAGTTGTTCTACTTGAGAGTCTTTATTGCATTCACGTGTCAAATTTGTAGAATTAAAATAATTAGATATTTTAATAATAAATATAACTTTATTCTGTATTGAATAAAGTTGGAAATTATAGAAAGAAGGCAGTGAGTAAAAAGTTGTACAGAATTATATATGAGTAACACATGAATAGTAATGTAATAATAAGGTGCAATCAAGTGTTAAATAGCAAAAACTATATATAGCACCACAACCAAAAGTGAGTAGTAAAAATCACAAGCTAAAATCAAAGTTGTCAAGTAATAAAACTACGCATCTTTTGAATTTGTAATGAAACCATTTTTATTTTTTTTTATTTTTTATTTTTTTTGGGGGTGAAAAATAAGTGAGAGTTTTTTTTAATTGAAATAGAATGTATATTAATTACGTTTTTAAAATTAAAATTATAGAAGAGAAGAGGTTGTTCATTAAAAGATTAGTTAGAAAATAAGTGAACAAGAAATGTTATTCGACTAGATGTTGGATGTTATTTTAGGATGTTGTCACATGAAATTTTGTCATTTTTTGCATAGTTCAATCTATATGATTGTGGTTATGTCATTTGCTTACAAATATGTCATGTACGATCATCATCTGGTCCTTGCATTTTGTAATTGTCTACCACATGTATATCATAAAATATTGGTACTTGCACTTGGTGATGTATTAGGCACCTCTAAAGACTTAAGTTGAGGGGGTTAGATAGCACAATCTGATACTCCTAAGAGTTATTTTATTGTCATTAGTTTTGTCAAAGTCATATTGACTAAGACAGTCGATAAAGAGCAAAGCAAGACAATCGGTAAAGCAAAGAGAGTCACCGAGCAGAGGCAAGCACCAAGCAGTACATGATAGTTAGCGAGCTAAGAGTTTATGTTACCAAGTCGTGAAGTTAGTTACTGAGCAAGGAACAACTATTGAAAACATGGAACAAATCGACATCTAATGCAAAGCCACAGTAATATGAAAGATTCCAAAGACGAAGAACAAGTTAGTTACAAGATCTACGATCGAGAAAATTCAAGGTAATAATCTATGGTAAAGATTAGGAGGCAAAAGTAATGATGTTACCTCCAAGAAAAGTTCAAGTTTCGAGTAATGGTTACATGGTTCACCGAGTACCAAATACGTTGAATCTGTTCATAAGGATGATCTAACAGTCGAGAGTAAAAGAAGGAAAACCTAATCAATGAGATGAAGAGGCAAAACATTGTCTATATAAAGGATGAATTTAAATGGGAAAGAGTTGTTGTTGAGTTGAAGAAAAGTTGAAGTGTGGAAGAGTAGCACCGAGTACAAAGCAGTTACAGAAGAACAATGCAGATGAACAACTTTGATGTTACCGAGTGCAGCATGAGGTAAAGAAATCATTGAGCATAGAGAGTCTGAATAGCATGTGTTGATGTATTTTCACAGACATATTTGTATTGAGTTTTATTGTGTGAAGAAGAGTGAAAATATCATTATTGGGTAGGCCCTAATAGGTCTTAGTTTGTAAATCCTTTAATAGGGTACATTTCTTAGATTAGAGATTGTAAGATCCTTTAGAAAGGTAGACTGTATAAATCTTTTTGTACTCCTAACAGGGTAAGCTATCAGAAGTAGCTAAACATTGTAGGTCTAACCGAGCAACCTTTTTATTGCAGTAGTGAAGGATTGTGGGTGCCATCCCCACCGCATTTTTTTCCCTCTAAACAAGGATTTCTGCGTGACCAAAAATCATGGTGTTATGAGCTATGTTTTCATGCTTTGATTTGTCTATTTTATAATGTTTATCTGCAATGTATCCAGTTCGGTAAATGTTCAAATTATATGTTAAAAGTTTTTGAAGTATCGATTCACCCCTCCCCTCGCAGTACTTAACTTTCCATACTAATCCCAACAATTGGTATCAGAGCTTGGACTCTTGAAATAAGGGTTTAACCACCTGAGAGTAAAAGATCATAGCTATGGAAAGTTTTAGGCAAGCTAAGAAAATTGAAAGTCTTGAGTTTGAATTGGAAAGTGCGTAAGAGATGATTTGAATTGGAAAGTGCGCAAGAGATGATTAATGATCTAAGAAGAAAATTGGAAAAGTCATTAAGGGTGAGAAAGCGCCTATGTGATGAATTGAAGTCTACACAAGAACATGTTGATATAATCTGAAGGAAGTATGAATGATGAATCTGAAATAGCTATTACAGATTTGATGGAAAGTAATGATGCACTTACCGAGCAGTTGAACCTGATAAAGAAAGATCAGGAGGCCCAAGGAATTAGATTAGGTGAGTTACTTGAATCTAAAAGAACAGTTGAATATGCTCAAAGGATGGAAAAAGAAGACAAGAGGCAAACTGAGGCAAGAATAACTGAAAAAAATAATGAGCTCATGAGAATGACCCAAACTCATTATGCTATGACTGACCAACTAGTGAGTGCAAATCAAGAGATAACAAAAAAGGAATTTGAGAATCAAACACTGAAGTGTGAGATTGAAAGATTGAATAGAGAACTGAAAGTAGAAAAGGAAGCAAATGAAGTGCTGAAACAAAATGAAGAAGCATTAAGGACATTGGATGAACAACTTAGAACTCAGAAACAACCGAGAGATAAAATTGGACTTGGATTCACTGAAAACAACACTACTGAGAAAGGAGAGTCCTCTAACCAACCTAACAATCAAGATACTGATATCCCACCGAAGACAAAGAAGCCAAATTGCCATTATTGTGGGAAACCTGGTCATACAGCCAATGTTTGCAGAAGCAAAAAAGGTAAATCACCGAGCATTCCAAAATTTGATGGTTATTGTTATCATTGCAACAAATATTGACATCAAGCATTTGAGTGCAGATCAAGGATTGCTAACAACTCATGGAAGGAAAAACTCAATGGCTACTGCAATACTTGAAATAGATATGGTCACAAATATGAAGATTGCAAATCACAAAGAAAGAATGATAAATTGGCACCTAACCGACATAATACACCAAGCAACTGACAAGGCACATCAATATTATGGGACTACAACACAAGAATCTCATGTACAACATGTGGGAGATATGGACATATTGCACCAGATTGCATGTTGATGCATGGTAGAAACAACAAAAGAGCGTGGAGAATTCTTGGCATGGCATGCTTTCATTGTCATAAGGTAGGTCACCTAGCCAAAGACTGTAGGTATTGAGGTAAAGCTCCAACCGAGGAAGAGACAACTGACAAAGAAAAATTAAATGTTGAAGAAGTAAGAAACCAGATGACTAGTATATGGAGAAGGAAATCTTTAGATGATGGAACATCATTCAGTAGAGTCGATGGCACCTCATCCTTCAGGTTATGTGCACCTAACTCCACCTAATCGGTGAAAGGTATGTGTAGGAACTGCAAAGCTAAATTTCAATCTTAAATCGGTTCCTAGCATTTGTACAGAGATTATTATAAGCATATTAAGATGCATTTGGATATATATTGTGAAGTATGTATTCCATGTTTGATTGCTAAAATAAAATGCTATTTTGTTTGATCGGTAAAAGGAAGTAAATTATAGTGATCAATGAAAAGTGAGTCGGTGTCAGCATTAATTATCATTACTCTAGTCATTGGAAACCCTAAACTATGAGAAAGGTATAAATAGACCATTATGTTTATCATTGTCACCTAACGTTTTCAAAGAGAATTTGAGAGAGCTGAAGATTCGAGTCATCTTCGAGCATCCAAACAATTGCAAAGGTAATTCTGAACCGATCTAAGCATACTTGATTATATTTGCACAATTTTTGGTGTTGACCTAGTTGTGAAAGTGCGACTGAGTTGTAGAGAATGAAACCTTATTTCATTCGAGCAGTGATAAATCTGAAAGTAATGGCACCTAAGGTTCAGAACCCAGTTATTGTTAAGAAGGTTGATCTTGTCAACCCTAAGTACAAGCTTCCACCCACCAAGGCTGAGAACCATACATGGTGGGAGCCCTCTCATCTATTCTTGTGATGGTTATTTTGATCGAAGACATTCATGCTTTTACCCACTGCAAGATCGGGGAGATATGTGAAGCTCAGAAATTGATACATCATTCCAAAGGTTGTGTGTGAATGGAAAATAGAAGGATGATCACATCCACCTAGAGACTAAGGTTTTAATGCATTCCCTACATCTACCGAGAGTCTTCAAGACCGAGTGTATCAGAATGGTATTAAGCTGATTTCATGATCAATTCAAGTGGCTAGATCAACTAGTCAAGATTACAATGGATGTTTTACGCATAGTGACTGGACACCCAATCAGTGACAGGCTGAAGGCAAACAAGAAAATTGATAATAATAAACTATGTGAACTGAAAAAATCCCAATGGGATGGGAGAGGTCTTAGAATATCAACTGTGGAAGATCATGAACTAAGGTTTTCATGTAATGTTATATCTTACTGAGTCTTCCAATCCTCCCGAGTTGATAGTGTACCATGTGGAGTAATAGACCTTGCATATAAGATTGTTAAGAAAGGTATGCAGATTGATATATGTGAAATCCTATTGAAGAAGCTAGATGACAATATGAATACAATAAGGAAATCCAAGACCAACACACTAAAGTTTGGATCATTGATGGTATGTGTATTCTTCTAATTTCAGAACTTCTTTCCATATGTTGGTAATGTGATATGGAGTGTAAAGAAGTCAGTTATTATCAGATAAATGAATACATCTTGATTTTAGGAGATAACTTTGACAAGGTGATGAATGATTATTTTTCAAAATTTCAATCAAGAATGCATAAAAGATTCAGAATTCCACCTCAATTAGTGGAGAAATATGAAGACACCATATGTTTTGAGGTAGATACTGACACTTGCAATATTAAGGATGCTGAGCCTAGGACTATATGGTTGCAACCAATGGGATATGACATAGACATTTAAATTGTTTCACAACAAATTGAAGTCCTCCTAGCTAAACTTGTTGAATAAAGAGAAAAGCGTTTGGAACTTATGAGGAAGAGAAGGAGAAGATCAAACAAGGTATTTTGATACCCAAATCTCAAATAAAATCAAATCAAATGGTTGTTGATTTCTCTAAAAATATTGGATTCAATACTGAAGATGATGTAGAACCATCTGATGGTGAGAATAAGAAACCATAAGTGATGAAGGCATCTCTGAGCATCAAAGGTACAAGATGATCAAAAAGATCTTTTGTTACACTAACAGAACAAAATAAATCTGAGGTAGTGCCACCGAGAGCCAAAAATTATGTAAGAGGCAGGAAAACATCTAACAAACCAAGAAGAAATATGAAACTGCAAGAGGAGAGTGTGATGTAGAGTGCACTGCAAGAAAACCTTGATGGGCTCCAACTCTTTATCCCCTCTTCAAAATTCTTTCTTGAACATTTTAACTCCACCCATGTCTGCCTAGGGTGACTCCTAACTTTTCTAAGGGACCAATACACTTCCCAAATCCCTTCTTGACTCTCCAAGCCAAGATGTAGAACTCTGCAATTTCTTCTTTAGGGACACCTTCCCTAAACCAAGCACAATAACATAAATCTTCACCAGAGACTTAGAAATCCTAATCTAAGTGATTGAAGACTTCAAATAGACCCTAAGGGTAGAGATTCCACCAATGGATTCATTCTTGCAGACCCAAGGATGGTCGAACCCTAAATGGCTTAGGATTCCTTGTAGCCCTATTCAGAGGGTTTTTTAGACTTAACTTTCAATTGCAGAAGGATCTAATTGATCTTATTAGGGTTCTAGACACCCTTTATGGATTTTTGAAACCCCTCAAATCCTTAGCACCTCACTCCACTCCTGCACCCCTGAACTCTCCCAAAGCACACAGGCCTAATTAGTTAGATTAGGCTTGGTTTGTTAATCAAGTGGTCGAAGGTGGGTTCATAGAGTAAATGTAATGGCTTAGATGGCTTCCTCTACCCCAAAATAGTCTAGAACCACCCTTAGTTTTATCCTCCCAAACATATTGCACATGCATGTGACTGTACTAAAGAGCCAGGCTAATTACATAGAGATAATTAGCCTAGGGCTTTGTCTCATAAATCTAAGGACTAACTCTGAGTGTCTGAGCTTTAGGATTCTTAAGGAACATGATCCTAACTTTAATTTTCCAAGTTCCCAAGCAGATCCACTGGATAAATCTCAAGTTAGGATCACATCTTTGTGACTGACCTAGTAAGCTTTGGTTTCTCAGGCACTGAGCAAGTAAAATCTATATCTTTTAAAAAACTTCACAAAAACTACTCAAACCAATTGGAATGATTAAGGAACTCAATACAACATAAATTTATGCAACTGGATTCATGAGATGAATCCGTACCAGGTCGTACACTATCAAAATAACTCAGAAAACTCTTCTATTTCCTCCTCTAAACATCAAGCTCTGTACACAATAAGTTCTAACTTTCCTAGAAGTCATCAGATCACCTAATAGAATCATCTAGGTGTTACATATGATTCAAGAAGTTGGTGTGGTTGGTTACAATTAAATTGTCATTCTTCGAGCAACATTTTGCAAAAGTTGCTCATGCAACATTTTGCAAAAAGACAACTTTTTGGCAACATATGGGAAAGTTGCTATTTGGGGAAAATGCCAACCTTACCGACCTCCAAGGATGTGGGAGAGGTTAAAAACATGACAAGAGCCTATTCTAAGGACTTGAAACACAAACTTCTAACCAAACACTAAAATTACCAAAAGACTAACATGGTCTAACCATGGTTTCAGGAACCGATAGGTTTATAACTCACCTTAGGGTCCTTTACCTTACATCATAGACCCACACAAACACACAAAAGGGTGATCTCAAGGATGCACCTTATTACAAACACTAAAGCAAGAAAAATAAGAACTTCGGGAGGTGCCCTGCACCATACTCCCCAAGGAAAAATTAACTCAAGTCTCTTGAGTTGGGAGTTCTTCAAGTGGATAGCCTGTCTTCTGAATGTCTTCAAGGGTCATCCAGGTAGCATCTTCAGTGGGTTGGGTTTTCCATTTGACTAAGTACTCATAGTAAGTGCCTCTCGTAGTTTTCTTTTTCACTCTCTTGTCTAAGATGCTTTCAATCTCAGGAGGAGTTGCTTGTGGCATGTCCTTGAGTGGTTGGAGTGTAGGAGGCTCTGGAGTACCTGCAAGATTAGTACTAATAACTTCACCTTTGTAAGCATAGATATCTGCAATATTGAAAATAGATGATAAGCCAATGTGAGAAGGTAGATCAATTCTATAGGCATTGTTGCCACATTTCTTCAGAATATTGAAAGGGCCAAGCTTTTTCATCATAATCTTTTTGTATTTGTCTTTGGGTAATATCTCCTTCTTAAGGTGGATCATCACTAAATCTCCCACTTTGAACTATAAGTCTCTCCTCTTTTTGTCAGCATGTGCTTTATATTTCTCAGTGGTATGTTGCAGTTTGATCTACACTTGGTCATGGATATTCTTCATCACTTCAGCAAAGTCTTCAGCTAGAGAACTCCTTTTGTCCATGTCTTTGATATCTCTGAGTTCCAATACCCCTCTAGGGTGAGTGCCATAGACAATCTAGAATGGAGTTAAACCAGTACTCTTATTTACTGAATCATTGAATGAGAATTCTGCTTGTGCTATGATAGTATCCCAAGTGGCTCCATGTTCTTGTGTGAGGCATCTCAAAAGGTTTCCAAGTGACCTATTGATGACTTATGTCTGACCATAAGACTATGGGTGATATGCAGAGGACAGTGACACATTTGTCCCTAACTTTCTCCTTAGTCTTCTCCAAAAATGGCCTAAGAACTTAGGATCCCTATCTGAAATGACTGACAGTGGTAGTCCATAAAGTCTCACAACTTCTCTGAAGAATAATCTAGCTATGTGGGATGCACCATGGGTTGTCCTTCAAGGAATGAAGTGTGCCATCTTTGAAAATATGTCAACTACAACATAAATGCTATCAAATCCAGACTTGGTCTTTGGAAGACCTAGGACAAAGTCCATACTTATTGAATCCCAAGGTTTTGAAGGGATGGGTAAAGGAGTGTATAACCCTTCATTGGAGGTGTGTCCTTTGGCTTGTTGGAAAATTGAACAACTCTCCACAAAACGCCTAACATCTGTCTGCAATTTGGGCTAGTGGTAGAACCTTCTAATCAGCTCCAATGTTTTATCCACCCCAAAGTGACCAGCTAGGATACCACAATGCTTTTCTTTAATAATGTTCTCTCTCATGGATCATTTTGGGACACACAATGAGCTACCCTTGAAAATAAGACCATCTTGCACAATAAACTCTAAGAAATCAGTGTGGTATATGTCTGTCATCTCAGTACAAATATGATAAGCCTCTTTGAAATATTCATCCTTAACATACATATCCTTCATGGCATGAACCCCAACACTCTCCAACTAAATGGTTTGGGTAGTTACGTGTCTCCTACTAAGAGCATCAGAAACTTTGTTTACAATCCCTTTCCTATGCTTGATAGAAAATGTATATGACTGTAAGAACTCCATCCACTTCACATGTCTATGATTAAGTTTCTCCTAATTATTCAGAAAGCTAAGTTCATGGTTATCAGTAAAGACTACAAACTCCTTGGGCAACAAATTATGCCTCCATTTCCTAAGTGACTGAACCATTGCATATATTTCAAGATCATAAGTAGAGTATTTTTGTTTATCTTCATTGAGCTTCTCACTGAAAAAATAAACTGGCCTCCCTTCTTGGCTCAAGATTCCCCCAATGGCTTTATTGTTTGCATCAAATTCTACTGTAAATACTTTATGAAAGTCTAGTAGAACTAGGATAGGTTGCTCTACAATATTTTTATTCAACAACTCAAAGGACTCATTAGATTCATTAGTCCATGAAAATATGCATTTTATTCCACCTTTAATGGTGTTGATAATGGGAGCACATATGCCACTAAATTTTTTAATGAATTTCCTATAGAAGCTACATAAACCATGGAAACTCTTTACCTCTGAAAGAGTAGTAGGAGGTGGCCAATTGAGGATGGCTTCAACCTTGGAAAGGTCCATCTTGAGACTGTTCTTGGAGATCACAAAACCTAAGAACACAAGTTCTTCTTGAAGGAATACACATCTATCTATATTTATCTTCAATTTCTCCTCATGGATTTTTCTCATCACCATGTCCAAATGCTTGAGGTGCTCTTCTCTACTCCTGCTAAAGATCAAAATGTCATCAAGGTATACAACAACAAATTTGTTAAGAAAAGCCTTCAATACCTCATTCATCAATCTCATAAAGGTGCTTGGAGCATTGGAGAGGCCAAAAGGCATCACAAGCCATTCATAGAGGCCTTATGTGGTCTTGAATGTTATCTTCTATTAATCTCCCTCTCTGATTTTTATCTGATGGTAACCACTCTTGAGATCTATCTTGGAATAATATCTTGCACCCCCTAAACACTCCATCAAATCCTCTATTCTAGGCATAGGAAACCTATATCTAATGGTTATCCTATTGATTTCTCTAGAGTCCATACATAGTCTCCATGTGCCTTCTTTCTTGGGTGCTAGGACTGCAGGGACAAGACAAGGACTCACACTCTTCCTAATGAGGCCTTTTGACAACAATTCTTCAATCTGTCTTTCCATTTCTTTGTTTTGTTCAGGGGTCATCTTATATGTTTATTTGTTTGGAAGAGTGGCCCCTGGTATGAATTCTATACAGTGAATCACTTCCCTTTTAGGTGGCAAAGAATCTAGTATGTTCTCAGCTATAATACCCTTGTACTAGTCTAACATTGCTTTGACCTCTTTGGGGCCTACTTCCCTAGTAGGAGATTTAACCTTTGGCTCTTTCAGTGGTGTCTTTTTGGGCCTTGCTACTAAGGCATAACAAGGTGTATCCCTTTCTTTTAGTACCTTCATGAATTCCTTCTCCCCTATATGTAATACAGTGCTAGTAACATGTTTTTCTTTCTCACAATCATGGATTGGGTTCATCACATACTCAACACCATCCTTAACTATAGTATAGACATTGGACTTTCCATCATGCTTAGCATCTACATCATATTTCCAAGGCCTACCAAATAACAAATGACATGCATCCATCTCTGTGATATCACATAGAACTTTGTTTGTATACTCCCCTATCTTGAAATATACCCAAACTTGTTCAGTTTGTTTTTCTTTTGTCAACCAAGAAGCCTTATGAGGGAAAGGATGAGGGATTACATGTATCTTTAACTTAGTGACTAGATCCCTAGATGTAATATTATCAGTGGATCTAGAATCAACTATAACCTTCCATACCTTATTGTTCACCTTGCAGCTTGTTTTGAACAATAAATTTGTCTGAGGTGGTTTGGTAGTAGTAGGTACTCTTAGGAGTGTCCTTTGCATCATGAGAAATTCTCCTTGTTCTGTATTTCTAGGCCTTGAATTTGCATAATTATAGGAGGATACACTTTTTTTGTCATCTTCTTGGGTGAGTTGTACTCTTCTGTCCCCTCCTTGTCTGCTGGTGCCACTCTTTTCAGGACATCTAAAGGATTGGTGTCCAATTTGATTACAAGTAAAACATTTCCCTGTGAAGACACTAGGTCCTCTTCCACCAAATCTCCCTCTAATATTTGATCTTCTGCCTCTGAATTTGCCTCTATTATTGTGCTCTCCTTCTGACTCATGACTACTAAACTCCCCTTGACTCCTTTGGAATGGACCCCTGCCATTGAACCTTCCCCTGCCTCTGAAATTTTTCCCTCTACCTCTGTTATTTTTCTCTCCTCTCCTCTTATGTTTTTCTTCAATTTTCAGTGCCATTTCAAAACAATTATGTACTGATTCAGGGTTGAGTAGACTCATTTCATCTTGAATATTGTATATAGGGCGTTTGATTAATCTCGATTCAATGTATTCGCCTATAGAGTGGTAGGGGATTGCCCTACTATTCTAAAGGGATTATTTCAGTCCATTTAGGTACCTTTCCAACTTGTGTTTCTCACTCTCTAGGACTTTGGCCTTCAAGGTCATTCTATGAAACTCCTCAGTATATCCACTCACATCAAGGTCTTTTTGTCTTAGATTTCACAACTTTTTATGAAGGGTAATCTCATAGTCTTATGGCACAAACTGTCTTTTGATCTCTACTAACATCTTCTTCCATGTTGAGATAGGGTTCTTTTCCTCTTCCATCCTTTCATTTTATAGAAAATTCCACCAGCTTAATGCAGGGCCCTTCATTTTGGATTTTGCAATTTTGACCTTCTGATTTTCAGAGATACTGTCACATTCAAAATAATTCTCCAAGGCTTCTATCCAATCCATACATTCTTCGTGATCCATTTTCCCACAAAACATGGGAATGTCTGATTTCTGATCTCTCCTTCCAACTCTCCCAAGAGCTTCAATAAATTTGGCTTTCTCTGCTGGTATGTTCTTTGTTTCATCCTACTATGTCTCTTCTTCTTTAGAATCTTCTCCCTCCTCCTTCTCTGTTTGGAGGTCCTTCAACTTCTTTATCTCCTCCTCCATCTTCTTGTTATTGGATGCATGTTCTCTGACAATGTTAGCCAACCCCACATTTGTGATTCTAGTAGGGACTTCCTCTCCTTGAGAATTTTCTATTATGTCACCCATTCTTCACTTCTTCCAAGATCTTAGCAGGCTCTGATACCACCCGATGCAGAGAGCACTGCAAGAAAACCTTGATGGGCTCCAACACCTTATCCCCTCTTAAAACTTCTGTCTTGAACATTCTAACTCCACCCATGTCTTCCTAGGGTGACTCCTAAATTGTCTAAGGGACCAATACACTTCCCAAATCCCTTCTTGACTCTCCAAGCCAAGATGTAGAACTTTGCAATTTCTTCTTTAGGGACATCTTCCCTAAACCAAGCATAATAACATAAATCTTCACTAAACACTTAGAAATCCCAATCTAAGTGATTGAAGACTTAAAATAGACCCTAAGGGTAGAGAATCCACCAATGGATTCAGTCTTACAGACCCAAGGATGGTCAAACCCTAAATGGACTAGGATTCCTTGTAGCCCTATCCAGAGGGTTTTTTAGACTTAACTTTCAACTGCAGAAGGATCTAATTGATCTTATTAGGGTTATAGAAACCCTTTATGGATTTTTGAAGCCCCTCAAAGCCTTAGCACCTCACTCCACTCTTACACCCCTAAACTCTCCCAAAGCACACAGGCCTAGCTAGATTAGGCTTGGTTTGTTAAGCAAGTGGTCGAAGGTGGGTTCATAAAGTAAATGTAATGGCTTAGATAGCTTCCTCCACCCAAAAATATTCTAGAACCACCCTTATTTTTATCCTCCCAAACATATATTGCACATGCATGTGACTGTACTAAAGAGCCAGGCTAATTACATACAGATAATTAGCCTAGGGCTTTGTCTCATAAATCTGAGGACTAACTTTGACTGTCTAAGCTTTAGGATTCTTAAGGAACATGATCCTAACTTGTATTTTCCAAGTGGCCGAGCAAATCCATTGGATAAATCTCAAGTTAGGATCACATCTTTGTGACTGACCCAGTGAGCTTTGGTTTCTCAGGCAGTGAGCAAGTAAAATCTATAACTTTTAACAAACTTCACAAAAACAACTCAAACCAACTGGAATGCTTAAGGAACTTAAGACATCACAAATTTCTGCAATTGGATTCACAAGATGAATCTGTACCAAGCTTTACACTATCAAAATAACTCATAAAACTCTTATATTTCCTCCTTTAAACATCAAGCTCCACACACGGTAAGTTCTAACCTTCCTAGAAGGCATAAAATCACCTAATAGCATCATCTAGGCATTACAGATGCTTCAATAAGTTGGTGTGGTCAGTTACAATGAATTTGTCATTCTTCGAGCAACATTTTGCAAAAGTTACTCATGCAACATTTTGCAAAAGGACAACTTTTTGGCAACATATGGGAAAGTTGCTATTTTGGGCAAATGCCAACCTTACCAACCTCCAAGGATGTGGGAGAGGTTCAAAACATGACAAGAACCTATTCTAATGACTTGAAACAAAAACTTCTAACCAAACACTAAAATCACCAAAAGACTGACATGGTCTAACCATGGTTTCAGGAACCCATGGGTTTATAACTCACCTTAGGGTCCTTCACCTTACATCACAGACCCACACAAACACACACAAGGGTGATCTAAAGGATGCACCTTATTACAAACACTAAAGCAAGAAAAATAATAACTTCAGGAGGTTCCCTGCACCAGAGTGAGACTCAATCTGAGGATCTTAGTCAATTCAAAGTTGTAAAGAACCAAGCCTGAGCACCAAGAAGTCTAGATGAATCTCTTGATACACTGAAGATGAATGGAGGATTTGCAGTGATGAAGTATATAAAGTATGACAAATGGAGTGACGAAGACAAGGTAAAAATTGAAGATGCAGTTATCTTTACATTACACAAGTTTAGATACACACCTATTGAAGTCATCAATCATCTACCTATTGAGATATATAACAAGATTGATGCAAGATGGAAATATATAATGACTTTTGAAAAGAAAATGAGGGAAAGATCTCTAGTACTAACTGTACTAGAGTTGTCTTTGACCAAAATAAATGAAACATTGAAAAATTATTCTAATCAATTGCTTTTCAAGGGAATATCTCTAAGGATTATGGTCAGAGAATTGGAGATAGTATAGCAAGAAACTGATGATAAATGAGAAAAAACAATTGACATCAAGGCAAATGAGTCAAAAGAAAAGAAAGTAATTGATGATACACCTAATGAAATTATTAAACAAGATCAAATCAAGATTGATCCAATTGATTTAACAATTGAGAATGATGAGATCATTATTGAAGACATCACTGATAAAGATCTAGCAAAAAAATATCACAAGATAAAGATGCCATGGCCACTGAAGAAAAGGAGACATAATCCATGCACATAAATGATAATGTTATTGCTACAGTCATGAATCCAGGATTACAACAAGTGTAAGATTACACTGAAATTCATGAAGGTATGTATGAAGTTTCTATGAATACAGAGGAGAAGACTATCGAATAGCAGAAGGAGAAAGAACAAGATGCAACCATGGAGCCTAAGGAAACTGAGACCACCACTGGACAAAACACTGATTTGGTTCCTTGTACCAAGATTGTAGGATAGAAACAAGTACAAGAAAAGGAGAAGCCCCTAGAAAAACAAGAAGAGAAGATAGAAGAAAAACAAGAAGAGAAAACAGAGAAAAAACAAGAAGAGAAGACAGAGGAGGAACAAGAAAATATGAAAGAAGATAAGCAAGAAGCGAATAGAGAAGAAGGTACTTCAATTGAGACTACATCTGATGCACTGAAGGCATCACATTCCCAAAACTTTTCTACTGGTAAGAGTATTTTGGTTGAGAAGAAGAAGTCAAGGAAAATAAAGCAAGTTGACTTGAGCCAGCCAATTATAGTACCTTGATAAACTATAACTGATTGAATGTTTGAAGATGTTAAGTTGATGATCACCAAGTTGCAGAAAGTTAATGCAAGATATTAAATTAGTTAATGAATTTTATTTTCATTGATGTCAACTTGATATAATATGATTGGTTATATACATAGTGTCAAATCCTTTAGAGAACAAGAAAGATTAAGGCTATGCTATCAGTAATGCATAAAATTTTAGTATGCACTAAGTGACAACAAACACCGACGGTCAGTGCATTGTGATGAAAAGAGAACCCCAAGAGGAAAGTCACAATGATACCAGAGAAAGAAACCTGAGCAAGCATTACCGGCGAGAAGAATCACAGTGTTACCTGACGGATAGACAACCCTGACGGACAGACAACCCCAACGGAGATGCCCGAGGAGAACTGAAGTGTTGACCGAGCTAACAAGGAGTTAAACACCAAAAAAGAACTAAAGTTCAGAAATGACAAAAGACTTAGTTGGAAAGAGTTAAAGATGGAGTTAACTGGTTGTTAATATTTTTTTCATCAACAAGTTAAAGCCAAAGATAAGAAGGAGTTTTAAAGCTATTTTATTCCAGTTGTATAAGAGAAATCTACGGGATAAAATTGAGGTATATTTTTAAATCAAGATTGGCTAGATTTGTGGATCATGCCAAGAACAAGAAAGTCAAGGACTGATAAACAGTGAAATCATGTTTATAAAGAGACAAGATAATTCATTGTGAATTAGGGGCGAATAGAAAAGATGATTTTGAAGGTATGCTGGTGAAGAACAACTTCATACAATCCTGATCAATCAAGCTAAAGAACATAGCTATATTTCTGCAGACACTGAGCAACAAAGAAGCACAACATCACCGAACCGAAATAAGTGGAGCAAAGGTATTGAAAATAAACATTGATCATAAAGGTATTATGAGCTTACAATAGATCTGAAAATTTGCAAAGTATAGTTGTATATGTGAACAGATCATTTACTGTTTCAATTTAACCATTGGATCATAAAGTCTCTTAACCGAGTAGGACTTAACAATCCTTTATATATTGAGATACATCGCAAGGAGTATCAAAACATTTGTTCATGAAGATAGCATAGAGATGTCAGATATCAAGTGATAAACTGCACAGGGTTTGGTCATAAAGATAGTATAGAGATGCCAGATATCAAGTGACAAACTATTCTATTTAAATCCTCTAACAAGGTCGCACTTAACAGTGTGTTTGTAACCTTTAACAGGGTTGGCTCTCTATCGAGCTCACTTTAGAAGAGTGAAAATTGTGGGTTACTGGTCCCAAGTGGTTTTTCCCTTAACAGGGTTTCCACGTTAAAAATACATGTGTCAATGTGTTTATGAGTCATTACTTTAGTGTTTTGCATTACACATAACTAATCTAGATTGATCGGTATACACTAA